>JACXGJ010003505.1:0-53355 GCA_016801105.1 Esox niger
GTCTTCTCTGTATGTCTGTTCAGTTTACTAGATGTCTTCTCTGTATGTCTGTTCAGTTTACTAGATGTCTTCTCTGTATGTCTGTTCAGTTTACCAGATGTCTTCTCTGTATGTCTGTTCAGTTTACTAGATGTCTTCTCTGTATGTCTGTTCGGTTTACTAGATGTCTTCTCTGTATGTCTGTTCGGTTTACTAGATGTCTTCTCTGTATGTCTGTTCGGTTTACTAGATGTCTTCTCTGTATGTCTGTTCAGTTTACTAGATGTCTTCTCTGTATGTCTGTTCGGTTTACTAGATGTCTTCTCTGTATGTCTGTTCGGTTTACTAGATGTCTTCTCTGTATGTCTGTTCGGTTTACTAGATGTCTTCACTGTATGTCTGTTCGGTTTACTAGATGTCTACTCTGTATGTCTGTTCAGTTTAATAGATGTCTTCTCTGTATGTCTGTTCAGTTTACTAGATGTCTTCTCTGTATGTCTGTTCAGTTTACTAGATGTCTTCTCTGTATGTCTGTTTAGTTTACTAGATTTTTCTTTGTATGTCTTTTCATTAAACTAGATGTCTTCTGTTTATGTCTGTTCTGTATATTAGACGTCTTCCCTATATGTCTATTCAGTAAACTAGATATCTTCTCTGTATGTCTGTTTAGCTTACTAGATGTGTTTTCTGTATGTCTATTCAGAATACCAGATGTCTTCCCTGTATTCAGTTTGCTAGATGTCTTCTCTGTATGTTTGTTAAGTTTACGAGATGTCTTCTCTGTGTCTGTTCGATATATTAGATGTCTTCTTTGTATGTCTATTTAGTTTTCTAGATTTTTCTTTGTATGTCTATTCAGTAAACTAGATGTCTTCTGTTTATGTCTGTTCAGTAAACTAGATGTCTTATCTGCCTGTTCAGTTTAATAGAAGTCTTCTCTGTATATCTGTTCTATATACTAGATATCTTCTTTGTATATCTGTTCAGTATACTAGATGTCTTCTCTGTATGTCTGTTCAGTATTCGAGGTGTCTTCTCTGTATTTCTTTTCAGTTTACTACAGTAGATGTCTTCTTTGTATGTCTGTTTACTAAATGTTTTCTCTGTATGTTTGCTCCATATGCTAAATGTATTTCATTGAATACACTGTATATAACTGTTCTTGGTTTATCTCTGGTTCTACCAATGGTAATAGTACCAGTGCTATGCCAATAGTAACTAGCTTTTCACTGAATCAGTATTATACATTATACAATCTCACTGCATTAATACTATAATTCCTTTGTGACATGGAATATATACTCAACATAAATGATGATTCCTATGATTTCCAAACTGAAGGTTGTCTCTGAAGATGAGCTTTAGTCAGAGGTGTAGGATTGGTTTAGTCACACTTACTGGGAAAGATTTTTCTATTGAGGGATATTATGAATAATGGAAGTATTGAATTCCAAAAACACATAACTCCTATAGAGCTTCTCTTTAACTGTATGTTTCTTGGAAAATGCAATATACTAGCACAATGAATTAGTCTTAAGAGACAGTTTCATAACAATGTGTATGTTTTGTAGTAAACGGCCAGGCCTGTTCAGCTGAGCCCACAGTAGAAGTTGTAGAGTAAACAGTGATATCCCATAATGTTCCAGTATCATGGTGCAGACTTGTCTTCAGCCCAACATCTCCTCCTTCCCATCACACTGGGATTCATCCTAATTATTAGATATCCTGCAACTTCTGTCAAACTGCATTCACTACAAATCAGGGCTGTTCTGCTTGTTATCTGGCGTGTAAAGGCCACCGTTAAAGATGTTTTACTAAGAGAAGATAATGAATAACACAGTCTCCATGCCAGTCCTCTGCTCCATGCATATTTTACAGCCACAGTCTCTGGCAGATACCTTCAGTTCATACACTCTCCACTGATATTTTCAAGTAAATATTTACATACGCTCTTTGGAGGCAGGATAGTGTCCTGGAAGCCAGATGTCATTTCTACGTCTTTCCCTTGTTTGATGCCGCCTGACACTTTTAGCATTAGAAGCTATGAGCTTGAGGAGGTGGAAAGCACTGTGACTCTTTCACTGAGTGTGCGTTGCTGCACTCAGCTCCATCCCGCCCGTGCCCGGCCCGCGGAAACACGGCAGAGCCACCTGAGGTCTGCTTCACAGCAGATGAACTGGCCACGGTGACATATGGAGCTCCAAACGGACCCGGGGTTGAATCCAGAGCCCTTTCAAGAGCTCATTAATAACCTATATTATCCATATCCCCTGTACCTCGGCACCTGTTCGTCCAATCTCCTCCATCCCGGTCCCCGTCAGATGAATAGGCGAGGCGGCCATTAGTACTCGGCTACGGCTTGGATAGTGAGGGGGTGCAGTTCATTTGGGTAATATCAGTGCCACATGTGGTCGACCACAAACAAACAGGAGGCAGCGTCCAGATAGGCTCTCCGACCCGTCGCCAGCTGCAGGCCGTGACACAGTCGCACACAAAGAGCCTCCTCTTAATGTCTAACTCCACAGCATCTGTGTCGGCTGGCACCGGTGCCGCGCCATAAATAATACCTGCACGGACCAAAATACATTGGGTGGTAATGAATGCCGTGAAGGGAAAGGGCAGCGGCTGATAGATCAGGTCAGCTCCTTTAAATGATGTTGATTGCCGATCGCAGGTGCCCCTAAATTAACTTAAAAGGTGATCAGGCTCTGAACGGGCTGACGCTCTTCTGGTTCAGCTGTTGAGTTGAAGCTGTGGGGAGGGGGGGGGAGCGGGAGACAGACACAGGTGGCAGGGCTTCAAATGGCAGAGCCGGGGGCAGACAGCACCCAGCAAATTGCAGACATGACCGTGTTCCGTGTCGCCTCGGCGGTGACAGGGCCTGCTGAGCTCGCTGGTGTTGGCAGGAGTGTGAGAGTGTGTGAAAGGAGAGGAAAGAGCGCTGGGCCAGATTAATAAGAGATCTCTGACTCTCTCACTTTCCCTCTATCCCTCGCGCTGTCTGGATCTGTCAAACGGCGGCAGAACGGATACGGACACATGTACTGGAAGATGCACTTCTGCCGCTTAAGATTCTCTGCACAGTGTGTATACGGTCAGCTGGCGCTGCACTGTGCCAACTTCATGTAGATGTTTTTGGTGGAGGAGGGGGGGTGTGCTATAGTTGACAGTATGGACCAACAGAGAAAAAACACAGACCGTCAGAACACCCTAATGAGACACATATCTCCCTGGAGGCACCGAGGGCTGTGGAGAGGTTCAAAGAGTTCAACTGGAGGCCCACACGGACGCCTCAACCAATTACCGCGCAAACCTGTTGTTTCATTTGATTATCTCATTTACAGCTTTGCGTTTAACCCTTTCAGCTAGGCTAGTTATGAAGCCCAGTGATGTCACTGAGACAGGTTGTAGAAGACTATTTCTGGGCAACAATTTCCAAGTGTGAACTGTACGTTATAATGGTGACGTAAGAATTTGTCGTGTCCATGGTGTTTGAGCTGTCCGGATTTAAACATCATTTTGAAGTAATTCTCTTTCAAACAAACAATAATAATACACTGTTGCCTTTATAAAGTAATCTGTGTCTTCATTAGTATTCTACTAAGACAGCCTTCCACACAATATTTCCCATATTGGGTCGTCTTAAGCTTCTTCTCAGGATAACAATGTGTGTTGATGTGTGTGCGAATAGTACACATCTTTTCTGAGGACAGCATTGTTTGTGTCTGTCGGTGTGTGTGTATTGTACACACGTCTTCTGAGGATAACACTTTACGTGTTGACATGTGTTTAGTGCAGACACCAGGCCAGTGTCTTCCTATCGGGTTTATAGACCGATGTACGCAGAGTGCCGTTTCACTTTTGTAGCTTATTTCTAATCCCTCAATTACATTTCAGTTTTTTTCCCATTGCATGTTTTGCCCTATACATAAAATCTAATATAGGAGCTTTTCATAAGTCAAGTGTGTTGTTCTCGAAATTTGATTAGTTTTTGAACCTGTGACAAATTCCTCAGTTGTACCTGTCAAAAGTGAAGGCTCCCTGTTGCCCCTTATCAAATTCACTGAATTCATTTTCTTTACAGATAGGAGTCATGCCGTTGGAGGTTATTATTTTTGTTTGTTTATCACGTTATGATTTTCTGCTGGGAGAGAAAAAGAATAGAGAACGAGAGAGGGAGTGAAAGAGAATAGAGAGAGGGAGAGAAAGGGAAGGAAAGAGAATGGAGAGAGAGGGAGGGAGAAAGAGACAGATGAAGAGTGATAGAGGAAAAGTGAGACTAAGGCAGAGGGAGATCCAGATAGAGACAGGAAAAGTGAACAGAAGTAGAATGAGACAAAGGGAGACATAGGGAGAGGAAAAGTGAGACAGGGAAAGGGAGAGTAAGACAGAATGAGAAAGAGAGTGAGGGAGAGGAACAGGGAAACAGAAGGAGACAGGAGGGAGTGTGAGACAGGGAGAGTGAAACAGACGGAGCCAGGAGGGAGAGTGAGGCAGAGGGAGAGTGAGACAGCAGGAGACAGAGGGAGAGGGCGACAGATGGAGAGTGAGACAGAAGGGAGGTTGAGGAAGATGGAGACGGGGAGAGTGAGACTGAGGGAGACAAAGGGAGGGTGAGACAGATGACTAGAAAGGAGAGGCAGCTTGGCATTTAGTGTCTGTTGTCAATAGCAACTTATTACATAGCCTTTGAATTATTATTAACTTATTTTCAGATGGATGAAGTCCTCTGATCCCGTTGAGTCAATTCTCTCTTTGAAGACCTCTGTCTCGTAGACTCCTAGTCAGAATGTATCTGTTAAAATGAAGTAGAACGTATGCTATCCTTTGTTCTGACAGTAGACATTTTTACATGAGGAGGAACTGACTGAGTAAATTATGTTTTGGTGGATTTGTAGAGAATATGATGGGCTTAGAACTGTACATTCTATTGAGTATATTTTCTAGGGCACAAATGATGTATTGAACTGACAGTGAGAAGGTATAATGTATAGGATTTATAAAATTAAAAGGTATAGTATTTAGTATAGTATATAAAGTATAGTTACCATTTCCATTAGTTTGACAGGAAATAATTAATAGATAATGTGTGCTGTGAGAAGACATGCAGAGAAAACATCTAGAATAGTGAATAGACATACAGACATACAGACATACAGGGAAAACATTCAGTATACTAAACAGACAGATAAGACATCTAGTAAACAGACATACATAGAAGACATCAAGTACACTAAACAGACATACAGAGAAAACATCTACAGTAGTATAGTGAACAGACATACAGAATAGGCATCTGGTATTCAGACATACACGGAAGACATCCAGTAAACTGATCTGACAGATAAGACATCTAGTAAACAGACATACATAGAAGACATCTAGTACACTGAACAGACATTCAGAGAAAACATCTGGTATACTGAACAGACAGAGAAAAGGACCACTGATATAGTGAACAGACAGATAAGAGATCTAGTAAACAGACATACAGAGAAAACATCTAATAAATAGTTATACAGGGACGACATATATTATACAGAACAGACATAAGGAGAAGATATCTAGTAAAGTGAACAAACATACAGACAAGACATCTTCTCTGCATGTTTCTCTGATCAAACATACAGACATCTGATTAACTGGAAAGACAGTACCTGCAGAAAAACTGCATGCCAATGTTTGGCGTTAATCTGTTTTGTGTGGAAGTTTTAACGGTACATGAGATCAAAGATGTGCACATCTACATTATTATTGTTACCGTTATTTTTCCAGTTAAGTTGATTCATTTGCACTGGCGACCTGGAAGAAATGAGTTTGAACTGCCTTTCTCAGGAACAGCATGCCAGACGTTCTTTCCCCGGGACCATATTGAATAGAAGCTGTAGTGATTAAGTTTAGGTGCTACATCAGCTCATGCAGCCAGTATCTGGTGCTCTGGTCACACCATGCAGTGACGCAGACACCGGCTCCCCCTGCCCAGCTCAGCCAGTCCTGAGGAACAGTACTTTGACTAAAGGGAGCCCGGAGCTCCGCGACTCCTATGCCTTCCACTCTCTGCTCACAATACATTTTTCATGAGGTAATAAATACATAAAGGAATACAGAGATACATAAAGCAGAAAATTAATCTAAATGTCAGCCCCTCAGCTGTGTTGAGGCGGGCAGGGGCGGGGGCACGAGGGGGGCGCGGAGTTGCCGGTCAGACGGAGGCTGCGGGGAGATGTTTGCTCAGCACAGACCTCATTAAAACCGACAGCCACGTCCCTCCACCGACCCGGCAGAAGTTAAGGAAAGAACAGGGAAAGGTCAGGAGGTCAGAGGAAAATGAAATTAGAAAGGACAGAGGACAGTGTACCATTAGAGAAGCGCTCCGCCATATTGATTCGGCTAATTGAAAAGGCAACTTGGGAGCAGCAGCATAAGGGTTCGTTTTGGCTGGAAGTGTGGTGTGGGTGGCAGGTGGAGGTGTCCTCTGGACACACCAGCCCCAAAGCCAGACCATCTCCGTGTTAATACAGCACAATGCAGGAGTGTAGGAAAACACAGTGTAGGTTGTCATAATACTCACTCACCCACTCATACTCACCGGGGGCTGATTCTGTTGTTGGGAGACTTTGTGCTGGTTCTGTTTCCGTTTCTGAGACCATTGGAGAGTTGCTGGGGGTGGGTAGCACCATTTGGCTTTTGAGGACTTGGTGAAGGTTACATTCTGGTAGTTGGCACAGACACACACACACACACACACACACACACATGCACACACACACACGCTCATGCTCACAACACTGGTCCTCATCTCTCCCTGTCTCCTTCTTCTGTTTTTCGATTTGTACCCTGTAAGGAAATATGGTAATCAAAATACAAATCAAAGCCGGCATTTGTTTTGACCCTGTCAAGATGACACATTATATGAAAGATGAATACAATTTATGATTGTATTTTCTCTCCCCGTGTCTTTACTTTTATGATCTGGTTAATCACATCCTGACTCCCCCTGGCAGCCTGTGTCCTTCTGTCTTGTCCTGGGTGCAGCAGCTCCGGAGTATCTCTCTCAGTGAGGTGTTCACTGACGGTAATTAAATAGGATCTGGGCCTCTTGACAATGTCTGAGGCTCTCCCTCTGTCTGCCCTGCAGCCTCTCCCCTCCGTTCCTCTCCCTTCACCTCCTCTCCCCTCTTCTCCTCTCCCCTCTCCCTTCTCCTCTTCTCCTCTCCCCTCTCCTCTTTCCTCTCCCCTCTAGTCTCTTCCCTCTCCACTCTCCGCTCCTCCTCTCCCCTCAAACCTCTCCTCTCCCATCCACTCCTCTCCCCTCCCCTCTCCCCTCTCCAGCCTCCTCCTAGACGTCATAAGAGGAACTGACTTTGGTCTCTGTCTCTCAAATGATTTAATTGGATGCAAACTCAGAAGACCAGACATCAATAGAGCACTATATCTGCCATAAGGCACTGTCATTAGTCAATAGTTCTCTCCCTGTGCCAAAGGCTCCAGTCAGACCTCATTATTGGGGACAGTATGTGCCGGAGTGGCAGGAGAGGGACTGGGACTCCACTGAGACCACCATGAGGATCACAGTCCACTCCAGAGGAGGACTGGTCTAAACCCAGAGATCACACTGTCTCCAGACAGCTTTTCAGAGTCATTGAAAGCACGCATGTTGTTAGGCTGCATTTCGAGGTTTGTTTATTATCCCAATTACCTGTCTCCGAATGTAGCCGCCTCTTCTTTAGGTCCTCAAAAAAACAGATACGTGAATCCAAAACATTGAAAGACAAAAAAAGGAAACTGGAAAGAGTTGTGTACGTTTAGAGTAACAATAAACCGAATAAAAGTGCTGTGCTGACAAAACGCTGAGACGTCGATGGGGGAGAAGTGAGGTTGGTTCTGCTCTGGTCCCGCTAACGATTCCCGTTGGTCCTTTGCTGAACCTGACCAAATCATTAGTTATTAATACCACAGGTTAAACTTAGAACCAGTACCACTGATTGGGTAAATTGCTACATTTCTTCATTACACACAGAGTTTGGTTTGTCCGACATTGCGATGCGAGTGTGTTTTTGTGTGTGCGCCTGCGTGTGCGTGCGAGCACAGTCACTGAGGTGTCGTGTGACTGGGCGCGCGGCGCGCGGTGCGTTCGTCCAGTGTTGACTGATTGCAGTGTGTGTGTCCTCAGGGGGCGTCCTCCAGCCTGGTGGTGAAGTTTGCCGACACAGACAAGGAGCGGACCCTGCGTCGGATGCACCAGATGGCCGGTCAGCTCGGCATCTTCAGCCCCATGACCATCCAGTTTGGGGCCTATGGCGCCTACTCTCACGCTGTAAGTCTCGGCTCCACGGGGGAGGAGACGGTGAGCTTTAACACAGTGCCCCCCACCAGTCACGGCTTCTCCGGTTAGCAGGCCAATGTATGCACGCTGTATGTACAGGACTTATGAGTAGCACGTTCACACTAGAACCTAACCTCCTCTAGAAGGTTGGAGACGTCAGCGTTAGCGCTCTCACTGCACCTAACGCCTCCCATTGCAGCTAAGAACCCCGGTCCAACGATGCATTGACAGAATGTGGAGCAGGCCGCCTGTCTTTCTATGTGGACGGCCGCTCTTTAGCTTCATTCATCATACTGTGTTATCTGTTGGTTGCGATGAGCAGTTGCCCTGAAAAACCGAGGCAAGGCTCCGGGGGCAATTAAGATCGGTCTATTCAACAACATTCCCGGGCTATGCAAACCCAAATGTGAAAGTCAACACGCCTCTTGTCCCCACAGCGATTTCACCTTGCCCCTCTCCCTCCCTCTCCCCTTCTCCCTCCCTCCCTCCCTCTCTTCTCTCTCCAATCCCACAGCAGATGATGCAACAACAAGCAGCACTAATGGCGGCGACCCAGAACTCGTATCTGAACCCGATGGCAGCCATCGCTGCGGCACAAATGCAGCAAATGGCAGCGTTCAATGTCAATGGTCTGGTGGCTGCTCCGATGACACCGTCTTCAGGTACACAGCCGGGACGCCGGGTCCGTCCCAACCCGTCACGCTGCCTGCCTCTAATACTTCACTGTAATCATTAGTGAACCTTCCATACGTCCCCCTAATGTAATGTATTCAGCCAAGGCCTTTTGAATCTGCCCTTGATGTTAGTGCATTTCTTCAGACGTTAGCGGTTTCTTTTAATCTCTGTCTCTTTTAAGTGGGGGGGGTCTGCCTTTCGGTTGTGCTGAAGCGTAGGGGGGGAGAGCATCTGCCCTTTTGATAGTTTTCGGGATGAGATGACATTGCCGGCATCACAAAGTAGGAAGAGAACATGTGTCATGAGTGAGGCATGATGTACCTCATCCCCTGGCCCTTATTGGCAGGCCCAGTGTCCCTCCCTCCGTCACTCCCGCTCTCCGTTTCCCTCTTTCTCTCGTTACCTCCCCCAACGCTTCCCCTCACGGGTCACTGTCTGTGTGTTTCTGGGAACGCGGCCAATCTGATGACTTTGGACACAAAGTCCTTGACTATACAATATAAGAGCAAAGATTTGCGAGATATAATCCTGAACGTGAGCTTGACCTGCCTCCCCGGCCGTTGTTGTGAAGAGCTTTGATGGCACTAAGTAGACAGACCGGCCCGAGGCAGGTGCTCCGCCCACCCCCTGCCCATGCCCCCCCTCCCCCGAATGAATGAAATAAAGTGGCTCGGTCGCCGTTTGTAATCCACAAAGCTTATACACACCCAGGTAATGCCTATCTCGCTTAATCCTACATGATTTAAATGCACTTCACCGAGATTAGAGGAAAGGAGAATAATTCGCCAGGCGCCGGACGAGAGGGCACCGACAAGATGACAAGCCTGGAAAGCCTGGAACGTGACCGGGGCAGACCGGGGCAGACTGGGGCAGACCAGAGGGGTCCGATGACACCACCAGACACAGAGGTCCCAGCCCCGGTGTCCAATTAGACCGCAGTCAGAAAGAGGCTGCAGATGGAGAGCAATGTGTGCTGTGCCCCCCATGGTCCCAGTAATGAAACAGGGCTGTTGTATTTGCAGGCACCAGCACGCCCCCGGGTATCAATGCCACGGCTGTGCCCAGCCTAGCAGCGCCCATGGGGGTCAACGGGTTCGCATCCCTTCCGCCCCAGACTAACGGACAGCCCGCCAACGAGCCCATCTACACCAATGGGATCCACCCCTACCCAGGTGAGACTACCAATGGGATTCACCTCTATTCAGGTGAGCAAATCAGACGCCGACGTCGTTCATTTGTGCTTTTATATGACTTTTCTGAGCTAGGGTGCGACTCGCTGAGGTTAGACGTCTTATTTGTGTGGTCAGGGTGTTTTTAGGTAGCCGGCATGCTAGCATGATGCTAGGAGTGTGACAGTGGTTGTGAGAGTCAGGCTGAATACGGGTGTTGGACGGATCAGCAAGCTATGGTTTTAACCAGAGGCTGTGGATCCGTCTGTGCATCGCCGTAGCGCCTCCTCTCTGGCTTCTTAACGCTGTCTGCTCCCGATGATTTGTGAATCACTGTCGCGTCATCACGCACTGCCTCCCTCTGCAATGCATTATGTAAGGCAGGCTGCGGTGATAATGTGCAGTGAGAACTACAAAGCGGTTTGTTTGGCATGCTGTTAATATTTGATGCAAACATCTGGGGGCGAACGGGCATTTTGAGGAACTGTTAAGTACGACAATTCTAATCTCTGTGTGATTCCGTTCTGTTTCTCTCCCCCTCTCTGCCTCTCTCTTTTGTCGTGACCCCTCCCTCTCTGCCTCTCTCTCTCGTTCTGACCCCTCCCTCTCTGCCTCTCTCTTGTCGTGACCCCTCCCTCTCTGCCTCTCTCTCTCGTCGTGACCCCTCCCCCTCTGCCTCTCTCTTGTCGTGGGCCCTCCCCCTCTGCCTCTCTCTTGTCGTGGGCCCTCCCTCTCTGTCTCTCTCTCTGTCTGCAGCACAGAGTCCTACAGTGACTGACCCTCTCCAGCAGGCCTATGCCGGTGTCCAGCACTACGCAGGTGATCTGCCTCTCCTCACTCCTCTGTCCTTCCTCTCTCTCCCATCCTGTCTCTAGCTCCCATCCGGTCTCTCTCCCATCCTGTCTCTCTCCCATCCTGTCTCTCTCTCCCATTCTGTCCCTCTCTCCCATCCTGTCTCTCTCTGTCAGTCTTTCAATCTCGTTCTCTCCATTTGTCTCTCCCTTTTCCCATTAGAGTTCTATAGTTATTGGCATGGAGAGTATTATCATGTACCATACGCTACAAAGTAAACAGATATCTCTTTGTATGCTTGCGTTTGTGTGCGTCTGTCTGTCCGTGTTTCTATCTCTCTTCTGTCTCTCTCTGTCACTCCAGCAGATATAGATAGTCCAGAGGACCTGGTCAATTTCTTACAGGATTAGGTCACTACAATTGTATTTAAACACATTTTCAGCTAACTTGGTTACACCATCGTAATTCTAAAAGTATACTGAAAACAGAGTTTGTGAAACTCTCCTACATGATAGGTGATATCGATAGACAGTCAGTAATCACTCTGCATTTTGAATGTGCATTAGGATAACATTGTGTTTCCTAGATCAGGGAAGAGACACCACGAATTATCTACAACAACGGCTACTCCTTAATGCAATGTTTTTGCTTACATTGATCAGTGCGATGAGCTGTCGTTCCTAGAAAACAGTGTGTTTGAAATGTGCTTGTGAATATGGGAATTTATTAATGAAAATGGATGGCTACAACAAAGTTATAGCGGTCTTTTAATGGGTAATGAGCTCATGAAACTAGTGCATTTATTGTTTTTGTGTCAATTCAGGCAATTTATCAAAATAAAATGGAATTTGGTCTCTATGGCCCAGCTCTAATGCTTTCTGTTTGGTACTGTACAGATGCAGAATCTTTGATCATCCTGTTGTTGCAGAACTATACCTGCCCAGCAGGAAATTTATATTCACCATTTAGAGTAAAAAGCCTTCTAAAGTATTTTTCAATCTAAAAATGTATTTATGATTTACCTAAAAGAAACATGAAGCTACACCTACAAGACTGTAAAGTATAAACAACATAATCATTAAATCTTCTCGCTGCTGAAGAATTATTTTCCTGGTGTAGAAAAACTCTCAAATGTAACATCCTACCTCCACACGTGTCCATTAAGACATCGCGTTCTCTTTGGTCTGGTGATTCACAGTGAAAATGAGCTAAGCCTCAAAAGCTTTTTATATATAGTAACAATTATTTAAAGTTGTTGTGTCAAATTCTAAGAGCGGAAATGTGAGATCCTACTATGGCTCTTTTCCTTCCCTTTGCAACAGCAGCCTACCCTGCCGCCTATGCGCCAATCAGCCAAGCGTTCCCCCAGCAACCCACCATTATTCCCCAGCAACAGAGAGAAGGTAAGAGCTAGAAGACGCGCCCACCCAAGATAACAGGTGATAATTGCCGATGTTCCATTCTAATCTGTGGCTGCTTTGAATTAGCCAGGGAGAAAAAACGCTGGGCTGGAAAATGTGAGGGAGAAAAAAGAAAAAGACTTAATTTAAAAGAGCTAAACATTAGCGGGCAGCAAGATGGAAAAGTTACTCTGTCGTTATTCAAAAACCTCCCTAATTCAAACTTGCAGCATTCGACTGGTTAATCAGTCCATTACAATGCGTTTAAGTGGTTATAAATATTCATTAGATTAATTAGCTGGATGCATAATCATTTATTAACATTCATAGATAAGTGTTAGTACCAAAGCATTAACTGTAATAAAGCACAGGATATGTCGTAATGATAAATCACTCTTCCTGATATAATTTGTCCGTTATAGTTATTCATTTGTGTTATTGGACAGTATGCAACGATATGGAATATGATTATTATTCAATATGGACAGCCCTACATAACTATAAGTGGTCCAGCATTACACAATTGCAGTTTTTCACCAGGCATTTTGTTCTACCTCCTTACCCTGGAGTGAGGAGGTATGTACGGTGCTTTACTGCTGTGGATGTCGCCAAGGTGCAACATTACATGGAGCTGCCCTCAACTGTGTCCCGGCCCCACTGGCCTATCTATCTCAGATCTGGGCCTCCCAGTTTCCCAGACTCCATACCCCGGCCTCACAGTCTCCATTCCCCGGCTCACAGTCTCCATACCCCGGCCTCACAGTCTCCATAACCCGGCCTCACAGTCTCCATACTTCAGACTCCCAGTCTCCATACCCCGGCCTCACAGTCTCCATACTTCGGCCTCACAGTCTCCATACCCCGGCCTCACAGTCTCCATACCCCGGCCTCACAGTCTCCATACCCCGGCCTCACAGTCTCCATACTTCAGCCTCCCAGTCTCCATACCCTGGCCTCACAGTCTCCCTACCCCGGACTCACAGCCTGCCTACCCTGGCCTCACAGTCTCCCTACCCCGGCCTCACAGTCTCCATTTCCCGGCCTCACAGTCTCCATACTTCGGCCTCCCAGTCTCCCTACCCCGGCCTCACAGTCTCCCTACCCTCGCCTGCAGCCAACCAGTCTCTGCAGCAGGAGCGACCCTTATTTCATGAGACACACCTAAACTAACAAATAGGCAGAATAAAGCCACAAGATCAGACTGTAAAACTGCAGCCACTCTATCATGCTGTGTGTGTCCTCTATCTGGCCCAGGGAGAGTCAGTCAGCCCCAGCGTCAGCAGCCCCTTATCAGTCTTCTCACCAGCCACTGGCTCATCTGGTCATGCTATCACCCCAGGCAATGAGACGGGAAAACCAATCCAGCCACCAGCACACCAGACCAAGAAGCCCGCATATCTCTCTTTCTCTTTCCATCACCATCTGTCTGTGGTTCTCTCTTACCATCTCACCATCTCTCTTTCCTTCTCTTTCTCGATGGCTCTCTCTTTCTGCCTCTTTTTCCTTTTTGCTCTGTCTATCTCTCTTTCCTCTTTCCTTCTCACACTATATAATCACTCCGAGTTGTCCTCCGCTAGCATGCCATGACCCATACTTCTCGTAGATTCCTTGCAATGGGTCAATCACATTGCTTGCAGAACATTCATTAATAGCTTGCAAAAGAACTATGAAACATACACACATTTGTTGTGCTCCACCGCAAAATGTCATGAACACGTTTCATTTGTGGGCACCGCAGGCGGCGATCTAAGCAACAGTTGAAATTATCCCACCACTAAAGAGCAATACCTAATAGAATACCTGCCAAATAAACTCTCGTGTTGTTTGCCATCTGTTTGTATGCAGCGCGCGTTTGGCCATCATCAGACCTACGGGGCTCGCATATGCGATACGCCTACACCGCAAATGTAAATAGAGCGAGCATGGAGCAGTTGTAGGCTAGCAGACAGTGGTTAATGGATTGACTTTAATAATTGAGCTGGATATAGCTGTCTGTACTTCGCAGGTCAAATGACTTCAGTATGGCATTTTCATGAGCCAGGGTAATGTTACACCATTTAATTATTTTACTTTCGACCAACAATTCCATGTATTTGTGGTTGCTCGTAAGAAGGCGAAATGTATGCAATGTACAATAGCCGAACCAGGTCTATATTGTACACCCCCTATCCCACCAAAACCTAAAAATTGTAAATAGTCACACCTGGCAAAGGTATACAATGAACAGGTGTACAAAGTCAATGTACTCTGATGTCTTCACCGGGGGATGGGACGTTTATAAAGACCTTAATGACCATGTAAAGGGAGTCAAGTTATGTTGTGGTTGAGAACTAGCATACTCAGCCAAGTACTGGTGAAGTACAGTTACTTTGATATTTTTCATCTCGGATCATAAGAAAGAAAATTTGGATGTATTATTTATTCTTTGTATAAAATTCCATGAATGCAATACAGCTAAGTAAACAAAACAGGAGAAAATGATAAACAGAAGTTGTACGGTAGTTTATTGGCCGCTATTTGACCAGGTAACATGACCAAAACATTAGCGCAGAGTATTTTCGCTTTTATACTTAGGACCTTGGGAAAAGTTGCAGGAGAAAGGAGAATTATGTTCCTAATTCAAAGCAACCAAAAAACAAAATAGCTTTTGACATTTTTTTAAGTAGCTCTCAAGCTTGAAAAGGTTGGCGACCCATGCTCGAAAACGTCTTCATGCTCTGCCTGTTCTTCTATTTCCCCCTGTAACCTCTACAGTATGTCTTCATGCTCTGCCTGTTCTTCTATTTCCCCCTGTAACCTCTACAGTATGTCTTCATGCTCTGCCTGTTCTTCTATTTCCTCCTGTAACCTCTACAGTATGTTGTTGTTATTTCCCTCCAGGGCCGGAAGGCTGCAACCTGTTTATTTACCACTTGCCCCAGGAGTTTGGAGACGCAGAGCTCATGCAAATGTTTCTGCCTTTCGGCAACGTCATCTCTGCCAAAGTCTTTGTGGACCGGGCAACCAATCAAAGCAAATGTTTTGGTGAGTCAGTGAGTTAAAGTTGTCTCAGCTGAGAAAGAAAAGAATCGGATGAGAAGTCGACTGTGATGTTTCGCAATCTTCTCATGCCCCACTTTGGAATCTGCAATTAGTTTTCCTTTCCTTTATTCCCTGTGTCTATCCTAATCAAGTTGCAATTAACATTTTAAAAGTGGCGTTACATGCGAGTGAGCATGGAGGAGAGGGTAAGGGGGGGTGCTCCGTTGCTTAGGTTCAACTCATAAGCAGATGTTTTTTTGGTGGGGGGCGAGGTAATAACTTTCACAACCACTAGTTCAAGCCAATAGTTTCCCCGTTCCAAAATACCTGCTTGGTAGTTAAGATAAGAAGTTCCTCTCCAAACTTCACAAGGTTGTCAGTGACCAATTAAATATTCATCTCAAGTTTTCCAATTTGTGTACTTTGAAGTTCATTAGTTTACTAATTGGCAGGACAATTTGTTTTTTCAAGAATTTTCCATTGTGGACAGACTACTACACAGTGATTTTAGGTTCCGTAAGTTAGATGACAGATGATTATGATTGATTAGGGATGATGAATCATTTCCTGCTAGATGACGGGTTGGCAGGGTTGGCTACCCAGATGTAATGTTGTCCCTTGCCTCACTGGAGCCCGTGATATCAGGTGATAGTGGTGGAAACGGCATGCTGACCCAGTGGTCCTCCTCAGTCCAAGCCTCTGTTCTTAGTCTCTAGAGATCCACCTGTATACATAGACTCTAGAGACCCAGTCGTCAAAGATAATCTCTATAGACCCAGCCTTCATAGATCGCCCCCAGAGACCCAGCTTGGATCCAACACATTCCGCCTACACAGCCTTTACTGAGACCACCTGTGTCGTTATGGTGTGATCATAAGGAGCTATTAATAGTCCTGTGTTGATTACCTCAGACAGCAGCACCCAGCAGAGGCACAGCTGGACTGAGCTCCTCTATAGGCTGTCTAGGATAGGAATAGCAGAAGTCTATCACTACTCACTATCACTCAGTCAGGATGGTGACGGAAGGACAAAGAGGATGTGACTTTTATGGCAGTAATAGCAATTGGGAAGCCGATTTGAGGAAAGAACGCTTTTTAGTGTGTCGTAGTAGTTGAGAACAAGGTGTACAAATGAGGCAAAGATTGTCAGGACCAAGATATACTGTACGTGTAAACAACTTAATACAGCAAATAACTACACTAAGCAGACACTGATTATGGGAATGGGAAGCAGATGTGTGAATGGGTATGATGAAGATGAGATAAGTCCCGGTGTGAATAATGAAGGGTATTGAGCCGGTGGCAGCCGGTCAAGACCATGTCCTGGTCTTGAAAGTTCCCCGCCCCTCTGGAATCTACTATAGAAGACAAAACTGGAAAAGAGGGGTGTTCAGGCAGAGAAATGGGGACAAGGATTGGATGAGTTGACAGTGAGTATATGAAGAGGTCAAGACATACCTGGCCCGGAGTGGCGGATCTCTCTGTGTCTCTGCGTTTGGCTCAGTGCTAACTGATGGTCACCCTGACCACAGTGCAGACAAAGGCCGATTTTGGTCCGTGGCAGACAGGCGCTTGGAACCCAAATCCATGTTTGGCTGGGACAGAGACTGGCACGGCTGGCGGGTTGGGCAACTGCACTCCTGGAGGAGGTTAACCAGGCAAATAGCCATAGCGACGAGCTGGTCCAGGGATAGATGTTTGTCTCTGCGGGCCGACTTCGTCTGGACTTCCTCCTTCAAGCGTTTGCCAGACATGGTATTGAGCGCGGGTTCGGTCCAGACGATTGAGGCCACCACCAACCTGAAGGTATAGGCATTGTCAGAGGTCCCCCCTCTCTTGCCCCCATAGTTGCACGCCCGCTCTTTGCCCTGGAAGGGGTGGTCAATGACAGCGCCGGACAGATGGTAAATTTGTTGTATGAATCCACCTCCGGCCCGCCGCTATGCCAGACGGCAGTGCCTCGCTCCAGGGCCCGGTTGGACAGCACAGGAATGATGGTGCCCACCTCTGCTATCCCTGAGGTGGGTGCGCCAGTGGAATGAGCAAAGTATAGGTCACACTGAAGCAGGAACCCCCTACACTTTGCCAGGGAACTATCGAATCTCTTGGGGAGGGACAGTTGAGTATTGCTGACCTGGCAGGGCGATGATGGGTTGGCGGACGGAATTCGAGGCAGATGGAATGGTCTCGGCTGGTACGGGCGCAGATGTATCCAAACGCCGCAGGACGGTGAGCACCTCGTCCATAGCTGAGCTGAGGTGGAAGAGCTGCTGATGCTGCTGGAGGGTGTGCCCCTGACAAGGTCTGCGTTTCCCACTACATCCATACAGAGGTCGCTGATACTGTCACGGAGGTAAACGCAATCCCGTAGCAGAAATGAGGAAACAAAGCTTTTTAATGTGTCGTAGTGACTGATATCAAGATCCCAAAACAAGGCGTACAAATCAGATACAAGTAAATGACGTAAGACGGCAAATAACTAGACCGAGTAAACCCTCTGGACACATAGCGCAGCACTGATAATGGGAATGGGAACGAGGTGTGTATAATGGGTATGATGAAGATGAGATGCATGATGAAGACGAGTCCAGGTGTGAGTAATGGAGGGCATCGGGACGGTGTCTGCCGGTAGAACGGCACCGTTGAGCGCCGGTTCAGGAGAGGAGTCAAGTTAGGCGTCACTGTGACCTCCAGCATCAGACCAGTATTTGCCAATGCATCTCTTAATTAAGATCTTGGCGTAAAAACAATCATTTTACCTCAGATTTTTTTTCTCCAGCTTTTTTATTGTCTAAACCTCGGGGCTCTTGTGAGAGACATTAACAAATTAGACAGAAGATGCTGTGCATTAAGCGAACCTAATCATTACACGCGCATATTAACTTGGAAAGCAATTTGATACTTCTTTAGTTTAAAATGGGAGATTAATTATTTTTGTGCACAATGATTTGTGTGTGCGTGTGTGTGTGTGTGTGAGTGTGTGTGTGTGTGAACGCCCTGTGATTTCCAGTCTGACAATTGGCCCCAGCATGCTAACCCTGTCCTGGAGTCCTCTGCAGAGCCATAGACATTCCACTCAGCAGCACCCAGGATGGTGCACCAAGATGCTCAGTTAAAAATAAGAATAATTAAATAGTATTTCATTAGTATAGTGGACTAGTGGTCTAAGCTACTGGCAATGGTGCTCATGTACTACTGAAACATGGGTTCAAATCTACCCCAATACTCTCTCAGTTAAATCTCTCTATATTTCACCACTTTCCTGTACGATAAATGCCTGAACATGAAAAAATGCACACCCCAAAAACACAGTGGGACTGTATCCATGGCAACTGTGCATGCCTTGACATCTGTGACTGTAGTCGTTATTGCTGTTAATCATCAGCTTCACAATGTCAGCTGAGGAAAATAGCGGCTCAGTCACTTTGACGACTGAACGACCAGCTGCCCCAAATGAGTTTGTTTGTCGGGTAAAAGCTCAGACGTCTTGAAGAACACAGTGGGATTGTGCTTTCATAACAATTTCAAGGTCCTAGTATAGAGACAGTTGGGATAGACTGCAATTTGAATCCTCGGTGTTTAGTCACTCAATATTGACATTAAGGGGTGATCAAAGCTCACCTCTCTAAGTGGAATTAGGGGAGTGATAATGGATTTAAAAAGGTCCTGTGAAAGCACTGCGTACACACTGGCTGACTGAACACCACCACTGACATAGATTATCCTCCGTTTTTAGACGAGGTAGCGATCATATGTTTTGATGCTTGGCGTAACACTGTGAAACGACTTGACGTGGGAGCAGTACCCTTCCAGCCATTTGACAACATTTATCAGCAACTAACTGCATGCTTCCTTCCCACACAACGACAATCTCCAGTCACCACACTAGAAGTAACGCGGAGAAGTAGAATGAAAGGACTTGTCTTCGTCAGTACACCACCTGCAAATCACACCTTGTCTGTAATAACCTACGATGACTTTTTCGGAGAACTGAGTTTTCTCAGGTGAAGAGCTGCGAGGGAACATAAAATGATGATTCATGCATGATGGTATTCAGTCTCCGCTCACAAAGGCCATTTGGGCTCTCACATTGTGCTCCGCAGTGAATGTGTTCCAGTAAAGTGTTGCTAGCCCTTCTGCATACAGTGTTTTATAAAAGCTCACAATAAACCTGTGAGCTGAGTGATCTACATGATGTAAAGGGCAGCAGGATTTACTGTCCTTCTCCTAGCCTCTTCGTTTCTTTGTCCTCTCCTCCATTTTCTTCTTTAATATTGCCCTGACAGTCACGTTTTTCGGATTGGGATGTAAATGCAAGGTTGAGATTTATGAGAGCGGGCAATGTTAGGTGGATCGCTGCTGTCTGACAGACCTGTTCCTGCTCAGTTTGTTTAAAGGGTTTGTAAAAGCAGCAGCCTTATCTCTCCCAACCTGACAAAAAGCCTGCCCTCTGCCCAAATTAAATTGGGCCCATAGCGGCATGATCAAATCAGCTGGCAAGCAGAAAATGTAAGACGTCAATCACTCAGGTGTCTGATAAGAGTGGGCAGAAGTCCCGGTGAGGAGAGCTCCTGGCTCATTCCGGCCAAACACCCAGGTGATAACTCAGGCATGCGCAGCGGAGGAAAGGCAAACATTTACTCACAGACAGAGGAGAGGAGACGCAGGCAATTCCCTCTACTCACAGACAGAGGAGAAGAGACACAGACACCTCCCTCCACTCACAGACAGAGGAGAGGAGATGCAGACAACTGCCTCTACTCACAGACAGAGGAGGAGACAGACACCTCCCTCTTCTCACAGACAGAGAGGAGATACAGACACCTCCCTCTACTCACAGAGGAGAGGAGACACAGACACCTCCCTCTACTCATAGACAGGAGGGGTGACACAGACACCTCCCTCTACTCACAGACAGAGGAGAAGAGAGACAGACACCTCCCTCTACTCACAGACAGAGGAGAGGAGACGCAAACAACTCCCTTTACTCACAGACACAGGAGAAGAGAGACAGAGACTTCCCTCTTTTCACAGACAGAGAGGAGATACAGACACCTCCCTCTGCTCACAGAGGGGAAGAGACACAGAAACCTTCCTCTACTCATAGACAGGAGAGGTGACACAGATACCTCCCTCTAATCACAGACAGAGGAGACACCTCCCTCTACTCACAGACAGAGGAGAGGAGACACAGTCACCTCTCTCCATATTTTCTGGAGGACAGATTTGTGACACACAAGCACAAAACATACTGTTACACATGCCATGACACTCCTTTTTATCTTGTATTGCTTCTAGGGTTCTTTGTTCAAATGATACTCTAACAATCTTCTGTTTGGAGATTTTTGATCTCATTAATCGTTTTCTTATTTGGTGCAATGATCTTTTTATTTCAAACTATTTCAATTAACCTACTGAAAAGAGAAAATAAAACCCCACTGTTGTCGTATTGTGGGACATTAAAAAAAGAATCCTTTCTCTGATCATCTTTCTGTTTTCTCTCCTTCTGTCACTCTGGTGCTCTGTCTTTTTGTATCTCTCTCTTGTTGTCTCTCACCCTTCCTATTTAACTCCCTCCTATCTCTCCTTGTTTCTGCCTCTATATGTCACTCCTCTGTCTCCCTCTTTATATCTCTGTATCTCTCTACCCTGTCTCCATCTATAAATCTCTCCTCTCTCTCTCCATCTCTCTGTCTCTCTACATCTCTTTCCCTGTCTGTGTCTCTACATCTCTCCCCTTCTTCCTGTCTGTATCTCTCTCCCTCTCTCTGTCTCTCTACATCTCTCTCCCCTCTCACCATGTCTGTATCTCTCTAAATCTCTCCCCTCTCTCCCTGTCTCTGCCTCTCAGGCTTTGTGAGTTTTGACAACCCCTCCAGTGCCCAGGCTGCCATTCAGGCCATGAATGGTTTTCAGATTGGCATGAAGCGGCTGAAGGTGCAACTGAAGCGGCCAAAAGATGCCAACCGACCGTACTGACCCCTCTGCCATCCCAATCCAGGTAAGGGCTGCCACCATTCCAAGCCAAGAGCCCATCATCACAGCCTGGGCCAAATGAGACCCGGTCAACCAGGGTGCTGAATAGAAGGTCCAGTGAAACTATATCTGGTTCCCCCTGGCCTTGTATGGCAGCAGAACATCCCCCCAAAAAATGACATAACATTTGTATGTTTTACATTAGCCTCACTAAAGGGATGGGACATCATTCATGAAATATAATATGTAATGGAAATGATAAATGCTACTTTCATTTCCTGTCAGATAGCATTTGAATAAAGACATGTAGCACTAATTGAAAGCAGGCTGTTGAAGCAGCCAGCCTGAAGGGAGGAGAGCAGAGGAGATGGAGAATGACTTTGATGTAGCAGCTTGATGAGGGACAAATGGAGAATGTCCTAAGAATGATGAGGACCGGCCGGTCATTATGACATCCTCAGTGTGCCTCTAACAGTCTTTCCACAAACACCAGCAGGAGCTTTTTGCCCGCGTGCATGAGTGGTGAGTGAGTGAGTGAATGTCCGTGTTCTTTGCAATATGCGCTTTGTGTATGCCTGTCATTGTTAGAGCAACACATTGTATGTCACGGTTTATTCCATGTTCTTTCCTGCCTGTTCCAATTGTTACTTATGTTTCTATTTTATTTCCTGATTCATATTAACATATGACCTCTAGTTGTAGGTGTGTATACGTTAAAAGAATCAGCATCCATAAATGATGTGCAGAGATTGACTTCATTTTTTTATAACTTTGTGATAACGTTAAACGGATACTTCATGATTAACTAGTTTCCTGAGTCGACTAACACATGGATTCTACATTGTACGTTTAGTAACATGTCTAAAATATTCATTAGTGTGTATGGCTTTGTAAGGCCATTAATGACGACCACCCATCTTTGGAGTAGTTAGAAGCTTTATTACACAGCTTTTGAGAGGAGCTGGCTAGTACCCACCAAAGACTTCCAGCATTGCACCAAGCTAACCATATGCTTCAGTACCTTCAACTTCCTTTAATCTGCACGCAGAGACATACAAATGGTATCCATTAGGAAATTAGCCAAAATCCTGAAGTACCCCTTTAAAGTCCAATCATCTACAAGCTCAGCAATCCTGAAGCCAATTTCTTTCTTAAAGATAACCAGTTGGGGAATGGCATAGGTACTAACTGTACATACCAATATTAAGGCATACAATATAAAGGGATAAAAAAATGCAATTATTTTGAGTGTGACTGTGTTCGTTTTCAGATGTAAAACATGCCATTTGGGTATAGGCTTATCTTTTTGAGTGCAGTTTAACACTCCAGTCTTTTACCATGTTAATGTTTTCTGGCTGAATATTCTAAGAACTCCTTAAAAAAAGGCCATTATTGTATGTTTTGTTGAAGGTTCTGTTTTTTTCTCTAAGCCTTTATTTCCACATTTTTTTGTCAATTTGTTGACTTTTTCCATTTTGACAGTAATAACCAGCCTCCATTTGATTTGTCAGCCAGAGATGTTGAGAAAAAGGCAGAGGAACGTGTTCATCATATTTCCCATTCGAGAAAAAATAAAAAGAGGAACTCCACCGCTTCTTTTCTTCTTTTGTTTTGCACCCAACTGAACCTGCCCTGCTGACAGGGCCAATCATAGCGTGAGATGGCCTCTCAGCAATCGTTGTGTAGCCAACCAGTAGCCACCAATCACGAGCACAAGGTCCCAGTTCCCACACCTGTAAGTTGAACTCATGGTGTCATTTTAGTTTGGATGACGTCATGTGGCAGGACTGTGACTACGTGCGTTGCATGACGTGACGTTCAGTCGTCTATCTCTCTCTCTCTCTATATATATATATATATATATATACTGTTTCAATATATTACCTCTATATTTTGGCAGCTTGTGAAGTACAGTAAATAGTTGCTACCTGCCAGCTTTTGTTTAACACATCCGATGTCCTGATTTGTTGATCATGATCAATGATTCTGTGACTTTTGGTCCTTTTTTCTGTTGTTGATATGTGTTTTCTAGTTTTATCGTGAACTTCATTGTTGAAGGGTATTCTGTTTTCTGTGATTTTCTCTCTATATGAACACACCAGAAAAACTAGATCTCCAGCTCTTTACATGAGAGTTAACTAAGTGATGGCCTTTTGAGTGATGACCCTGTGTTTATGCAACCAATGAACATCTCCTCCATCCATTCTTCCACACACTCCAAAGGGCTACACAGCCAGCTGTTGATTCCAGCACTGCTCCCCGCATTTCCTCTGCACAAGCACTACTTGGGTTTGATTGTTTTGTTTGACTAACATGAGGATCACTTTCCATGTATTTATTTATGAGGGGGGCCCACCAATTACATTGTGATTGCAGTGCTGCAGGCAGTGGAGGAGACCTACACACCAAAGCCAGACTCTCACACATACAAACACATAATAACATTAAATCAAACATCAACCATTAAGTGGGCATTTTCTGCTTTAATGTTTAATGAGTCTGGCATTTACAGTATTATCATAGTGAAGAATTATCTAGTTCTGGTTGTAACTCCTTAAAAAAATAAAGAATATTTGACACATACATATTTTTCATACTGGTGTCTTATACTGTAAGCAGGTTATGGACTGCAAGGCATGTCTGCAACCCATTGTGTAATTTCAAGAAAAAACTATTTGCTATCATTTTCAAATTGTCTATAAGTGAGACTGATAAGCTTCACTATTATTGATACACAGTTTCAGATGATTTTGACATGACTTATCCAAATAATGTACTGTGGTGCCCACGGCTCGTGGGGTTTGGAAACAGTTCTTTACTCCATCACACTCAACTGTTTGCACTAATCCCCCTCAAAGCCCAGTGGAAACCAAAGGCTTTTCCACTGGTGTTGAAGACTTTGCTAAGTGCATTCAGTCAAGTCAACCAGCCAGCATTGGATTGTGTCTTTCTGGGATCACCTGTTTCTCCTGTGGGATTGTCTTTCTGGGTTCATCTGTCTGTCTGGGTTCACATAGTCCTCCTGGCTGTTTTTTTAATTAAATTCAGGATGTGTACCTATGTTGAACAATAGCTTTTCTTTGTAGATATGCAGTAATACATTTTTCGTTGTTTTGTCTTTAACATTTACTTCAACCCAAATTCCTCTCTGAACAGACACGTAGGCACTGTTCCGTTTTAAAGCAACTTTGAATTTGTGATGCTTTTGTTTTAATGCCAATGTGTGTGTATATGTATATATATGTGTAAATACAGGTTTGTTAGTAAAAAGGCATAGCTTTAATGGTCCTGCTTGCCTCTGCAAATATGAAATATTTTAGCAGTGTCGCATTTCTGTTAAGTAGCTGATTTATTTTAAACCGGTAACATAGTTGTTTCTAAAGTCTTCTTAGGAGAACATAAGAGAACAAATAGTTGCTTGGCACGTTCCTTCTACTAAAGACGTTTTTTTCGCGTGGGCACTTTCAGAGTGATCAGCTGCAATTCGTCTTTCTTTACCAAGATTCGGGCAGAGTACACATTAAAAATGATTGTCTCCAAAGTCCATCCACCCACTCAGCGCACACACAGCACACAAACACACACAAGCACACAACAAAAATAGATAAACTGTGTATTACATATTTGTTATCTTCAAAAACATTGGGGGGCCAAAAAAGATGACTGGCTGGTTTTGTCCCGCTGGCTGCATGTTGCCTTCCTTTGTAGATTGGTATTAATCATTGTCAACTTGATAATATTACTATCACAACGTGATTGTGACCTTCAATGTATTGCCTTGTCTTTAGTTTCCCTCTTCGCTCAGTTGTCATGCAAATTTATTTTTTTCATCACAGATGAACAGAAATGACTGTTAACAGAGCGATTAGCAGAGACGACAGGCTAACATTTTGTCAAGTCATTTCTCCGACACGACAATACCTAGCGCCTTTGGATTAGCGCTGTCACAGCAAACATGTCTGTTCCATATGGTGGAACACCACCACTCCACACACCACACTTCTTTCTCCTTTTGATTGACGTCCTCTTCTTTTCCTCTGTCTGTTTGTCATTCTGTTAGCTGTGCCTGTCAGTGTGCTAAACCAGGAGCCAGCACTCTGAACAATAGCCCTGTGTCCTCACTTTACTGAATCCCTTTCTCTCTCTCTCTCCTAGGATGAAGGGCCACAACACCTTATTTCCACAAGTGCAGTATAAAGTACAAAGACTTCTTGCTCTGCTACATATCATGAAAGAAGGGTGGTCCCTTGAATCTGCTGGAAGAATAGCCGGAGAAGATTGAGTTACTAAGGAGGAGAAGGAACCCGGAGATTCTTTTTTTCTTTCCTTTTTTTTGCAAATGCCTCTTTTTCCCCGTTTTGCTTTGGTATCTGTAGAAGAGGATTTTTGCAGAGACCAACTTTTTTGCTGCTGTTTTTTAGACAAGATGGAAAACCTTTATAGACACATAATGCTCATAGCATGCATACTAACACAGATACACATTTAGACCTTACCGACACATATCCATACATACGGACCAATAGACACATACACTTATTCTCTAATATCACAATGTACATATGCCAACTCAAACACACTCTTGCGCAGACAAAACAAACACACACACACACACACACCAGCCTGCTACCATTTTGGTTTTTGTGCCTACACAGGTGTGTTGCTCTGTGACAGGGCGAGCTCTGGCGAAAAGAAGACATGAAGAGGAGAATCCAGGATAATTTACATGCATCATTCCTTAGGAAATAGGGACCAAAGGACTAAACGCTTTTTAAAAGAATATAAATATATAAATATATATATATATATATTTAAAAAAAAAACTCTTACCTTGTAGCTGCAAGTATTACAATTTATTAGTAGTCAAAAGAAATCATTAAATCAATATCCAGTGGCCTAAGTAAGAACAAAATGGAAATAATGTATACATTGAAAAAAGACAAGGAAACCTAGTAAATGGATGGTTATTATGTACTGGTTGCTGTTTGGCTGCCAGTTATAGCTTAGAACATGTAGAATACTAGAGAAGTAGATTTGCTAATTTCTGCTGTTGTTTTTTTAAGAAAAAAAATACTTGAACTTGTAAAGTAAGGGGGGAGGGATGAAAAGAGAAAAATATGAATTTTGTCTGTCCTACGCCAGTGGGCTTTGGAACATTGAAGTTTCTGTGTTGGACATTACAGTCGGGCCACTGGATATCTCAGTCATCGCGGTGTACAGTACAATTCACAGCACTATCTGACGGCTGTAAAGGAACTGTTCTGGAGGACAGAGACGGCAGGAGAAGAGGAAACACTGATGGACCTTCCCGGTGTCTGTGCTGGACAGGGTGTGAGGCTTACTCTCCATGAGCCTTTGTGTTCACGCGACAATCCACTGTAAAGACCAAGCAAAATCGGACATGGTGTGTTTTCTTTCAAGCTTTTGTATTACGACAGGGAGTGTGCTATTATGAAACTTATTTAAATAAATCTATAAAGAGACCAGCTTCTGCAAAGGAGACAGAAAAAAATGACAAAAAATGAAGGCAAGCAGAGAAGAGGAGTGAGTTGATAGCTACTGAAACTGCCAAACGGGTGGACTCAACCGTATCACAATGAATTGGCTCTCATGACATTTGAGACCCCTGACTATGTAAAAAAAAATAGACCCATTAAAATGAACCACGTTCTAGGCAAGAGGGAGGAAGAAAAAGAGAGGGCAGGGATATTCATGCGCACTGAAGCAATTGGAAGTTCATATGATATTGAGAAACATCGCCTCCTGTCTCCCCGGCTGCAGAATAGATACAAGCAGAACTTGTTCTGAAAAGAGAAACTATATTGATTGATGTCAAAAGCTTATAGAGCTCATTTAGCTTTGTCGTATATGATGTAAATGCCACTGTTAATATGTTCCCTTCCTGACCTGATTTGTTCATATATTATACAGTATATTGAGCCTGTGGAAAAACCTAACTACCCGTCTCAACCTGACCTAACACAGTCTGAATTACAGCCGTCCAGCAGCCATCATTCAGCTCCTCCCTGCCAATCCATGCCAGGCAGAAAACACATCCTTTATTTTGACAATTTTACAGTGGTGGATGGAGCCGGCCCCTCCATGAACAACGGATCAATACGTTTGCAACGAGTCTCCAGGAGCAAGTCATATTCTGCCCACACGTGATTAAGTTCTCTCATTAGAACACCAGCCCCCCCCCCAAACCCCCACTCTCTCAGAGCTGCCTTGAAGAATGGTGAGCGGTGGGCAGAGGTTGACGGTGGTTGGTGGGGGTAGGAAAATCAACAGCCAAGCCCTGGCCCCTGAGTACCACTGCGCACGATGCCAGCGTGTCCAACCTGGCCTTTTCCTGTATCCTTGTTTTGCGGTGATCCTGGGACTTCTCCCGCGCGGGGACCAAATCCATGCAAGCAGGAACCGCAGAAACTGACGAGACCTGTCCACACCCATGCACCCTGGCCCAACACCACGTATGTCTCTGTGTCCTGGCTCTTGGCATGTGTAAGGTACCTGCCGCCTTCTGTGCAGCCTGCCTCTGTTTACCTCTGGGACTCGCTCTCCAAAGTGGAGCGGACGCATTCCAAGTCACTGCGGCATTGACTGACCGAAAGCACTGCCTGCCTGCATCCCATCAGACTTAACCACAGTGCAATGACTTTCATTCTCTCTCTTCTAGCTGCTTACAGATCACACCCTAACGCTCTTTTCTGTGAGCAATGGAAAAAAAGTATTGGATTTATCTCTTTTCAGGCCTATCTATCCTGGCTTTTACTATGCCATATTACTGTAACGTATATCAACAATGCTGAGTACTCTGGTCATTCTGATTCAAGCAGGGTATACTGTTCAGCCCTTCCCCTGAAACGATGTTCCTAATCAACCTGCGGTTCATGGTTATCTGTTCCTTCATATTAGACATGCTATTTCACCTTTCCCTCTAATTAGGCTGTAATGGTAACTCTATACATTAACACCAACCGAGTGAATAATGGTAACTTTATACATTAACACCAACCGGGTGAATAATGGTAACTCTATACATTAACACCAACCAAGTGAATAATGGTAACACTATACATTAACACCAACCGAGTAAATAATGGTAACTCTATACATTAACACGAACAGGGTGAATAATGGTAACTCTATACATTAACACCAACCAAGTGAATAATGGTAACACTATACATTAACACCAACCGAGTAAATAATGGTAACTCTATACATTAACACGAACCGGGTGAATAATGGTAACTCTATACATTAACACCAACCGAGTGAAAAATCGTCAGCATAATCACTTGGACCAAATCACTTTGGGGATGGTCGTGTGAATGCTCTATGATGACAGAAGGCAGATTAGAGAGAGTTATGTTTGAAAGGGCTCCCTGGCAAGGCTTTCGACAGCTGACCTGGCATGGACACAGGATCCAGGAAGCAGGGTAAAACCCTCTGAATCATAGCTGCTCTAGGTATTAATGTTTGATATTTGAGTGGTGTGGGTATATATTATTTCAAACATTTTTCAATTGTTGCTCCAGGCACAAAAGCTAGTGAGCAAATAGCAGGGTGAAATGGGTAGCAACCAAGCAACATTGGTGTTGAAAAGCCGTGAGTTCCTCCATTGCAGCCGCCTGCTGAGTGGTCTGTGTTATTGTACTTCAGCTTTCAGCATGTAATTGTATCTCAACAATCTTTTCAGAGGCTGCCTTTTTCCTCAAAGTAACCTGCTCGAAAAAAAATGTCTTTTTCACTACAGTATTACAGCCGGGACACCTGCAAAGCTTAGAGTATTGTTCAGAAGTGAAAGGAGGCGAATTGGTGGAGCTGAGTAGTTCTTTCGAATCAAATCATGCCCATTGAAGAAACTGTGCCAGCTTTGGTCTTGGGTCGTCTCAACTTGCCTTCAAAAACACAGTAAAAAAAAAAAAAAATCACACTCAGCCTTTAGATGTTCTGAAGTCAGCCAAACGTAGGGACCAGGAAGTCACAGGAAACAATGTGTAGGTCAAGCAAAGTGAGTAAGAAAAAACACATGTCTGCACAGCAGCCATTTTGAGCTCATCATTTACTTAGTGCTGAGTTATTGAATTGGAAATCTAGTGTTTCATGAGCCTTGTCTCCTATGGTTGTTTCTCTGCTGGCTCAAGACTGGTTCTGTGACCCGCACACCGAGCCCTCCGGGCTGCTTCGTTAGCCTCTCTCGTCTTTCTGTAGAACCAGATATATGCTGCACACCCACAGAATGTACTTAGAGCAAGGTCGTATTCAACCCAGTCTCCTGGCCAGTCCTCTGTTCACTGCTTGACTAACAGTGTCGTGCTCGTACAGAGAGCTGCCAAAGCATGCTCTGAAGGCTAAATTAGGCAATGTTAAATCAGGGAGTTGTTTGAACAAGGGTGCTCTTATTGCTCTCCCACCCAGGGGAGGGTGTTTTTGTCGTGACATGCGGTGAAACCAGAAATAGCTGTTGTGAAGCCAGCCTCTGGAACATCGGAAATGAGAAGTGGGTTTGATTACATCTCTTATTGAATCTCAGTGCAGCTCTGGCCATGTCTGGCCTTTGGTCCATGTACAGGCTGCCTGTATATTGTTATCTTAGGAGTGACTCGTTATTCACATGATGCGTTGAATGGATGCCATGCTGACTGACATCCAAATGCTCATGTTTAATAGAGAAAAATTCAGATTTAAATAGTCGTTTTATGATAATGTGTTTGAGTGACTTTTGGGAAATTCTTCAAAAATCATTTCTGATTAAAATGTAATGCCGCCAAAAGATATGTATGGTTGGTTATATGTTGATAGCAAAGATCACTGTAATGTGACCTTCGAATGTACTGTAGCATTTACACCTCTGAGATAATTATTCCCTTTTGGTAACCACATGTTATTTTGACTCTATTGACTTGTCAGACTTCATGGGGTGTTAGCAACCTCAGAGCTCCGAGGCTGACAGGGAGGCTGGGTAACCAATCCTAAAGGCCAGAGAGGTTGACAGAAAGGCTACATGGCCAATCATCTGAGCTCTGAGGCTGGCAGTTCAATAACCAATCATAGCGGGAAAAGAGAGAACTGCTGTAGCATGTCTGCCAGCCCCTGGGTGTAGAGAGCACTCACCCTAAAATAGCAGTGATTGTCAAGGAAAGGAAGTGAACTGTAATTGACTGAAAGTGGAGAGATAATTAAAGGAACCTGTTGGACAGGAGGGAGAAATTAATGCCTCTCATTTAATAGCTGCTTTGGGAGAAGAGGAGAGCTTTTCCCTCATCTCAAACAGCTAACGCAAAAGGGTTTTTTGGTCATGGAAATGGGATTTCAGCTGAAACAGAAAGTGAAGTGGGTTTGGGGGGATAGAGTGGGGGAGGTGAGCACTAAACCGAAACTCCACAAAATCTCTTTTATACTCAGGGCATCAGGCGCTATGATGTCAGGATTAGTGGAGACTTTCAGAGCCTTGCCTTCCCCATGGGGAGCAGTGGCTGAGCGGTCACCCAGAGAGATGGAGAGGTTAGTGGGAGCATGTTGGGCCTTGGCCCATGACACTGTGGGTCTCTCTATGAACCAGAGAGGATCACAGCCAGTCTGCCAGCTTGTCAGTCAGTCGGTGGGGTCACAATTTGTCTAAAACAGAACAGTGGTACAGGAACATGAAAACAATAATGCCTTGAATATATCAGGTCATCAAGCAAAAAAAGGCTTTGATCCTATCATAAACAACATAAATAGCAGTGAATCACAGGAAAGTGTGCAATCATGTTTGACAACAAAGCTGGAGATTAAAATCCCAAATGATGAAGACAAATACTTTTTATTATTTCATGTAAATAAAAAAGAAAATAATCAAAGGTAGCAGGCAGTAGGGGCTGCCCAGTATGCAGAGCTGTCTGCTGTAGTTACCCAGCTGAGTGGGATATTGATGTCACTATAAAACGTATCCACAACAGCCCAGGGATTCTTTAGAAGGTGGGGCATTTTAAAGCTTTTTGGTTAGTGAGTCAACATGAATGTATAGACTCAATACCAGGAGTGTCAAACAGATGGCCTATGGGTCCAATCTGCTAATAGAGTGGCTTGAGTAGAAATTGAAAGTCAATAAAATTAAAAATGTCTAAAAACATTGAAACTGAGAAGAAATTCTAATGGACCTGCATTCACATTTTTTTTTGTACTGTGTCCAGACTAATGATCACCGAAATAAAAGCCAGTCGGGGAGAATTTCCCAAAACTATGGATAGAGGACTATTTTAGCAAATGTTAACGTTGAGACATTTTCAGTATGGCCCCCAGGACCTTGTTGAAGGTCAAACGCTGCCCCTAGGGCAAAATGTGTTTGACAGCCCTGGTCTATCCTCTCAGCATAACAGGGAGAGAGGATAGCTGAGGTCTGACTCTAGATGATTTAATAGCACCAAAACTTCACCCTGGAGCGAGGCATTCATTAGAATTCTGTTTACACTGTCACATCATGATATTTCTGACAGCTGAAAGATTGCCTGTGCACTAGCTAATTGGATTAGTCCAATCGGACCTGATGAGATGGAGAGATGTGACCTCGATGTGGTGAGGAGCGGGCACGCCCCTCAGTATGCTGCCCCGCCGCGCGTAGCAGGGGAGCAGGTGATAGTGACAGCAGCCGCTAGCTTGCTACTCGCTAGCTATGTAGTTTGGGCACTGGGGTTGGGGCGGCACCCGTCAGTCACAGCCACCCTTCACAGCGCCACTGGGGTGGGTGGAGGGGGGTCAGATGTGGGTGAGTGTTGCCAGACTGGTTCTGAAAATGTGTACATATGAACCCAGAACACAGGTGTATGATGATGAGATGGTGGGAGGGCCAGGAGAGCTGGATGTTCTGATACTGGAATGAAGGAACGTCAAGCCCATCCTTTAGATCTCTCTGCCTGGCTGTGTGGACTGTATGCTCTCCCTACCGACTGAGTGCATAGCTGCCTGCAGGACTTCTGTACAGATAATAGAGCTTATTTTTTAATTCAGTTAAGCCTTCTTCATTCTTTTTAAATCATGTTGGAACGATAAAAAAAGAAATAAATAGTTAATATATTTCACTGACTTTATGAGAAGGAAACTATACAATAATTTATCAAAAACACGTAGAGAAGAAAATGATTTTATTTCTTGTATATTGAAGTGCTGATGTTAAAATGGATTTTATATTCATGTTGGTAAAATTTTCTTTTTGATTTGTCTAATTGTTTTCCTTTTTTTACTATCCACTGACACTTGGATAGACCTAATGTTACAAGGTTTATTCTGATATGCTTTGACAATACACACGCTGAAGGGACATTTTGCGGCACAATACCAGTACCGAATTACTGATGTTGACAGAAAGCTATTACATTTAGTACATCAATTAAGAGTGTAAATGATTATTAAAAGTAATGTGGATTCGTAAAGATGAATCCATTGCACAACTCAATTTCAAGAGAACTTAACATCTGTAAGTAATGCATGTTCAGAAGGATTTCATTGTGAACTTTTTGTTCTTTTGGAACACCTTTGAACATTTCTCAAATTTTAATTTTAAGGATAAGTTGTCATTTCCCATAAACATTGTTTGCTTGATCATGCTTTCTTAATATTGGATACTGTTTTTATAGAAAGTTTTTCAAAGATACATATGTTTGATTTCATCTTCTCTGCATGCAGGAAGTTGCTCTAAGGCCTAATTTCTCATGAGCAATTTCAACATTACTGGACTATCTTGTATATAATAACTGTGGTTGACTCCAACACCCCTGAACAAAATGTGCCAATAATAGATCGAAAGTTCCACCACACTGTTTGAGTTTGGTCAAGTCAACCTATGGTCAAGTCAACCCATGGTTAGGTCAACCAATGGCCTTGACACCAAACTGGTCAGAAGAGGGAAGTCTATTCTCTTCGACAGTACTACCTGAGAAGACGTATTGCATTGAATTCTGGGTATGCCAATGCTAGTTATTTTGTGTTGATGCTTCTTCATATGCACTGTTTTTTTACCTGCAGAGATGATGAGTTTCTGTTGAACTGAAATCCAGCTGTCAGTTGAAAAGATTGCCTTGTGTCAGTTTTGCCTCAATCCCACTTCTGACACCAATAAGGACGGGGTCATACAGTACTTTTCCATTTCCATCGGTTACAAGGACCAAATTTTACCACATGAAACCAACAGGGCAGCGTTGCCCTAATCAAACATGAAATGAAAGCCTCTGAGAAACTACTCAGATTTCTAGAAAAGTGAAAGTCATCCACTGTACTTTGCATTATGAGACTTTACATTCCCAGCTTCGCTCTCTCCTTTCATTAACTTAGTTTATTTTTCCTGGCAAATGTTCATTTTAACTTGTTTCATTAGTCATAATTATTTTTGGTGCTTTTCTATTGATTTATTGATGATATTTAAGTTGTGTGATATTGTTCTGTATATCTTTCACATTTTTACTTTAACAAACTTTGAAACTTGATTTATTATTTTATTATCTTGAAACAGAGCTGTAATTTGACTAAGTGTTGGCACGGGTCTGTTTTTCCCTCATTCGGGGTGGTTTCTTCCATAGTGCTCCTTGAACTCTGTAGTTCTCTAGTTCATTATATTCAACTTAGACTAAAATAAAGCACAGTCCTGTAGAAGATTGAGCCTGCATTGTCCGTGTTTCATTGATTCAATCATGCACACGCCACTACCGTCCGATTAACTAAAAAGATTGGGTCCATCTTTAATTGATTCAATCAGGTACAGTTCACTACAGGTTGATTAACTAAAAATAGCATATTGTGACATGGCATTGAAATGTAACTTAAGGATTTGGGGTACTTTCCAGCCCAATTATTAGATGTAAATGTGTACTGGCCTGGGTCGAAATAATTTGCCAATGTGAGCACACAGAATCCTAAACTCCCCTTGCAAGTGGGAGTTTGGTACGGCACAGTTTCTACTTACCTGGTCTGACAAGTTCCAGCCGTGGGCTAGCTTCCCTAGGCCTGTATACTTTTTGTGGGGCTTTTGTACTATATGAATTATACAGAGAATGCATTTAGAACACATCATTGTATTAATTGAGATAATATCACTAACCATATCTGAATACCAAATTAGATTAGTTAGTGGGATATCATTTAAAAAGGGCAAATAATGCATAATAATGGGATGGAGATTGGGAGAGGGCTGAGAGTGAATTGTGAATTGATTAAACTGAAATGGATATTCAGGCATCTTAAGTGTAACAGTTATAATCAGGATGACTCATGGCTTTTTATTTGTTGGGATATGAGTTGTAAGTAGTAATATATCAATAGATATAGAGCATGAATGAATCAGTAGATGTTATCAAAGACCATAACAACCAAGCAGAGGTTAAGTTGAAAGGGTTTGTGATGTAGACAGATGCTGCAGATGGAGGCTTAAGCAAAATTGAAGCTTATCTGTGGAAAATAAGCATTCCTTTTCATGGACCAACAGTAAGCATACGAGCAGTGACAAGTCCCGGTCCCAGTTCAAAGGTCACACACTCAGTTGAACAATGTGAAATCCCTGACTGAAGTGCAGTCCCAAAGGACTCAATGACCACATTGTCCCCTCAGACAATAAAGATAGCTCGGGTTTATTGGTCCTGAGGATAGTATTGGTGTGGAAATAGATTTATAGTGGTTCAATCTGCAGACAATAAAAAAGCAAAAGGCCCATTTGGGACAGTAACTCGTAGCTATTCACATGTTGACTCCTGGTCTACGTCTCTGGAGAATTCCTCATTGTGCTACAGACAGTCCATGATTCCTCCTGACAAACTGGATAGTTCCTCGAGTGAGCCTTTGCTGAATTATTTCTGCTTTTTCAATTGCGTCTCCCTCATACCCCTGAGATTACACAGTGTTGCTTCTGAGCTATAAGCTTCAGCAGCTGGCTACCACTGTTGATACTCAATCTGTCCTGTTTCCCCTAAAGCCAATGAAACACAGCTAACAGCCTTTGGTTTTGTTTGTTGTTTGGAAGAAGGGTTTGGGAAAAGAAGATAGGAGATAGGGGTAAAACAAAAACACTTTGATCTGTTCTCTTGTAGTACACCAATTAATGACTGGTTGATAAAGCTCTTATGAGGAGATAATCAAGGGGTGGGCTGGTTTTATGATTGTGTACTGTTATTTGAGAGGGTCAGAAATATTTTCCCTAAATTTCCCATTTGTACTAACCTAATATATACAGCTGCATCTACAATATGCATGACATGGATCAGTTAGGGATTTGATTTGGGTTATGAAAACCCCTGTTTTCATTACAATTGTATTATTTCTAAATGGAAAAATAAAGGATCAAGGCATTTAAATGTATTTCCTGTCTGAGAGGAATTCGGCCAAAAATATAATTAAAAAAAGTTTCTCTCTTCCCATATTTGATCATATTCCCTACACATATTTGAATATATTCAGTAATTGAACTTCTTTGAAAAACTGAAAAGTATGTGTCTACATTCAAATGGTTCCTCAAACGCTTGTGTGGATCACAGAGATTTCATATCCTCTGTGTTCTTAGAATTCTGAAGTACTTATCAGTTTGTAACAAACAGTTTGGCCATGACAGTTGGTTTTGTAAGATAAAAATGCTATTGAATATTGAGACAAAAATGAACAATATTATCATGTAGCCAACACATCCTGCTTTTATATGATGTGAAATACTTGTTTTCTAGCTCACACGGTTGGGGTGTTTCAATTTTTGTTTTGGAACGCCCTTCCTGAACATCTTACTCTGATAAAACACAATGATTTCAGAATCAGCTTTATTCGCCAGGTGTGCACACATACGAGAAATTTGACTCTGGATTATACAGACTCACAATGTGCTTACTCATAAAAAACATTGACTGCACTATACAGTACACATAAATACACAAAATAAACCAAACAACAACATAGTAAGACTGGTGAGACAGTAGATTTGTAGCCCCTTTCAATACAATGGTCAAATGCTGGTTGATTCATGTTGAATAACTAAAAGTTAAACCTATGTACCACAGAACTGATGAAATCAACATCATTATGGACTTCAGAGAGGTCATTCGATATGCTTCTATACAGTTCATCATAATGGAAATGTCCTGAAGTTCGCTCCTCTTCCGATTCTACGTTCAGATAAGGGTGACAGCTACATATCTGATAGTTGAGGCCATACCTGATAGATCCCTAGTGTTAGGGAGAAAGAAACGTGTTGAAATGTGTTGAAATACAATATAAATTGCTCTGTTCCCTCCTTCGGCATCCACTAACACAGGTACGCTAACAATATTTGTCTTACTTTGTCATTCTGACTAGGTTGTACTGCCTTGTATTTACCATACTGACTTGTACATTCTTGTCCTTTTGCATGCATTGAGCATAGGATGTTTACGCTCCATTAATCATTCAATTCCTCGATTAGGGGCTCTCAAGCGTATCACCTTTGGCACCCACAACCAGGCATATTAGCATGTATATTTGTAATGGGTAACAGGTTGGAAACACTAAGCATACGCTACATGTATGCCACTCAAAAGCTTCTATTTGTTCACTATGATATATTCAAGGCTGAGATTAGTCTAGAATGACCCACAGCTAGCACTAATCCTCTGTAAAGTAGTAGTTGCTTTGTGCATCTTTACATCCCTAAAGGGCTTTCTAAAATGACAGGACAAAGGGCGCTACATTTTCCATTCCATCCGTCTTAGCATGCAGATTCTGAATTCACAAAAGCTTATAAGTAAATGGAAAACTGGGGTGGACAGTGGGTAAGCAAAGCTGCCCAATCCTTCTGAACGTATTATGTATTACAAAAGCTTAATCAATATCTAATCAAGGAGAATACAGGGCTCTGGTGTCTTACAGAGCTCTTTGTTGTCAGAGGTGAGGTTTCCATGGTGACTGGTCAGGCGGGGAGAGCTTAGGTCTCTGCCTGTATTGACGGAAATTAAGAAGCATTGATGAGACTTGAAGATGTTGGGATTGAAAGGGGGAGATAATTAAAGAGAAGGATGCAGGACCAGCTAGCAAAAGGCTCAGCATAGATCCAGGTTGGAGACATTGGAATACATACAGGCATGCACACTTAATCTCCATGCTTTACAAAAGGATAAAGAGAAATAAAGCCCCAGTGAGTCTTTGTAAATTGTAAATGTTTTCATCTGTATATTTCTAATAAATCAATTTGTTTGTTGGTTCAATGAGAAATATGAAAATATAACAAACACATTTCTTTTATAATTTCCCTAAGCCTTTTTTTGTTATTTCAACCTCAAAGTGTGGCTATGATTTTATTTATTTTGCTGCACTTCTGTTTAACATGATACAGATGGTTGGATGGTCAGATGTATACGTTTTTAAAAGTTTAATAAAAAAATATCAAATGGTTTTGTTCCTAAAAGAGATCTAGATTGTACCTTCTGAACTGAGTTATACTGTGTTTTAATGTGAACTAGGGTAGTCTGAAGGTCTAGGCTGCTGCCTCTGGCGCACATGTAACGGCTGCATGGGTTAGAATCCAGCTCAATGTTCTGTCAGCAAAGAACAATGTCTCGGTTAATATATTCCTGAACATACTTGGTTTGCAGTGGCTTTATGATGCATCTACCTGTTTCTTCTCATTATGTTCCTAGGGTTAGGCAGACACCTCAGGCAGCTAATTGAAAACACAGCCAACAACATAACACCTTATAAATATTCCCCAAAACAATGAAAATCTTACCCATCAGCAAATGGGCTAGTATAATGGTGAGCGGTGATGCTGCCCCATGATAACCAGGGAATACTTAGCAGGGGCTAGCAAGTCATCTATGCACTGAGTAGCTATCCAGGTTATTGTTCGAAGCAGTTTTTCCTTCAGGATTACAGAATATTAAAGTTTGATAGCAAAATCATTAAGTAGGACAAATTACTCTACATTATTGCAACACAGATAGAAAAGAAACCAATAGTCAGAGAGATGAGAGACAAATGCATTTGAAAGAATCTGCATATATTTGTTGTCATTGCTGCTCGCTTTACAGCCTGTCAAATGGACGAGCTTTCATATCATTGCACTCCATGCCAAAAATTCTCCAGCCGACTGAAACTGCAATCTTCCTCTGCACAACCGTTTATAACATTCAGTATGACAATCAAAGAAGATGTTTGGTTAATGTCAAAAAGGGTGTGTAGTATTGCCAGCAGCATTAGTTTCCAAATTTGTCTGATACTTCAGAAAAATCTAAATCTGGATCTTTGAAAATTCAGAATAGTAAATATGGCCCATAGTTGATCATGTTCAAAGAGATATTGTGCAGTGTTAATTTTGACACCCTTTTTTTGATCTAGTCTAGTCAATATCTGAAACTTTTTGTCATATGTTTATCATTTCAATTATGACTTAGTCTTAGACTATTGTCAAAATAACAAAAACAGTGAGCCATTTTAGTCACTAAAATGCCCTTATATTTAATCAACATTTTAGTCAAATATAAAGTAGTGCTTCATTAAACTACAGTAAACATATCATTGACTTCCATGAACACAAACATACATATTCTTTGTTCTACCAATTTTTTTCTACATAAAAAATATTGGATGATTCTCTTCTGAAATTGTTGGAAGAATTCATTAATCTGTAACAGGTGAAAGGCAATAATCAATGGGGAATAAATCACTGACTGACTATTCACTGTCATTTATTTAACTCTAAAACACTTGAATCAACTCAAATGCTATGTATTTGTCCAATGAAATCAGTTACGACAGCAGTGACTGCTAATCAGAAGGAAAACAAATCACACTTGTGTGGATATAACAACTCTCACAATATATTGTAGATAGTGGGGCTACACACTTTTTAATGAATAGTTTAACAGTGCAATACACAATTTGAAATAAGGCTGATGGTTCATATAATTTATTAACATTTTAGCGCAGCGATGTGCACTGTAGACATTGTGAATTTTCTCAAATGTAGCCTAATTAGCAAGTAGTAAATGTATACAGCACATGCGTTCGAGCAGTTTAATTGACAAGGATGGAAATGTGTATGGAGGTAGATGTCAGCCAAAAGGTTAAGCGTACATATTGTTATGTTCGTAAGTGGTGTGATCGTATAAAAAAAAGTAGTACGTTAAGCATGACAAATTGCAAACATTCCATTAACACTTTTCAGATTCTTACTTTCCGTATCCATTTATTTGTTTACGGGTCGTTGTCTATGCACAAACATTTGTCATAATACGCCATTTGCAAAGATATGACCCAAACGTAGCTCTTCAACCTGTGAAGCTAGCAACCCTAAGTTGGACCGCTGGCACAGTCTTCTACCATAGCGTTACGATTCCCAAGTTCATGTAAAAAATAAAAGTCCACAGCTGTTTTTAAAGACTGCATTACGACATTACACACAATGCGTTAACGTATTAAGTAAAATACTCGTGAGTGAAATTGACAAGGACACAGAGAAGCCTTGCATAGTATATCCGTCAAGATATTGCTTTAAATATTACAGTATGGCATGTGCAATTTCATTATATTTTATGATAGCTGTGTGTGGCCTGTAACTACTGTAGTGATTGCATAACATATCGTTTTAGTTGCTCACTATTTTAACAAGATTTTACAGCAACAACCAGCAGACCTGTTTTGAGTATTTGGGAGTGCAGCAAGTTGTGTAGGCCTACAGAATAATTCATTTTCTATATGTTTAAATATTTTTTTATTACACATTAACCTTGTGCAAAAATGATCAGTTACACACATAGACTAGGCATGTAAATATCAAGTTACACTAAGCATGCATGAAGAGAGAAGAAAATAGAAATCTTGCAGGATACCTATTTCCAGTTTCTCTGATTTCTTGTTGTTCACACTGCCTGTGGCTGTTACATGAGCACTTCCAGAAAGTTTCAGTTATGTTTTTTTGAGAAACTGCCAAAACTCCAGATCGTGATGTACTTTAGAATTGTAAAACTAGATTTGTACAAGCAAAATATATTAGTCTGTCATTGTAACACGGCACTCCAGGTTCACAGATATAATTTCACGTTTACGTTTCATGTTTTACATCAGACTTTGACCTGGGCATGATATTTCTTTTTCACCAATAGTAGCATTACAACTCTGGGATGAGAAAGAAACCAAAATCTCAAATTGCATGCTTGCATAGGCTACTATAGGGCCAGATACGTATGCAAGAAGATTAGTATGTCTCAAACCATAGTACACTAAAAATGGTATGTCTAAAGTTCTCGGATGGTCTGCTATTTCTGGTGGATTCTTTAGGTGTGCATCCATGCATGCTTTTTGGGGTAATAAACCACAACTCCTTGCACAAAATGAGCAATAAAAGAGGTGTTTCCACAATACTCTTGTCGTTTCACTAAACAAAAAGTCAGTTATCGTCACCTATATTTATAGTGATTCACAAATGAAAGGTCATTCACAAATGAAAAAAAAATCAAGTCAGTCCCAATACTGGCATATTAACTTTCTATATACTAAATACAACGTACTTCACCATCATCCATGAAGTACATAATACTTTTAGTACGTTGTATGTAGTATGCAATTTGAGATTTAGACAAAATCTGCTAATGCTCATTCATGCTTTTGATTGGACAAAAAACTATGAGAAGCTCTCTTTCTAAAATACTCCTATCTAATTATACTAGCTATACAAGACTTTTGTCACAAAGATAGTTTTGTGTCTCTTTTATGTACATTATCATTTTGTTATTTTCTTTTCTGAATCTATTTGGTGATTATCATCTCGTCAACTGCCCCTGAAAAATAGATTTAATCAATATTTTCATCAATACTTTTGTTTACGAAATGTGCACTGATATAGTGGTGCTCTTCATTTCATTTTGTTTGATCTGACTAAAACCTGCAAAATTTCCCTTGATTATTTGGAAGAAAAACACATTATTCAGGATAATAAGTGTGTATTGTCCAGTTTTGAAATTATTTGAATAAAGTTTTTTTATAGACTCAATTGTCCAAATTCTAGATAAATAAGTTAAATGTACATTCTTATTATGTGGTTTACAAGTTTAAAACCTACTTACATATTTGTAAATTAAAGTTCATGGTGAAAAAAACATTTAACATTTAATTTGAGCAAATGTAAACTCTGTGATCAAATTGACCTGATCATAAAAGGAAGGTTAAAGCTAAAATGAAGTTTGCTTCTTAATCCATGTAAGAGTAACATTCAAAAAAATAATACATCTCACGGATTACGACAAAACATCTGCATGGATTTTAAAAAGAAGGTCCATTAATTTAAGTACAGATAATACGTACAGATTTCATGTATTTCAAGTGACATACCCTAAGCAGCCATAAAGAGTAAAACAGCATCACCACATGAATTTGCATTAGAACCCCAGCCAGGGGTTCATTTATGCCGTTCCAGTCATGGGTCTTCTAGTCTTAATGCATCTTGGTTAAATGGCTGTGACAGCTCTCGTCACCTCCTCCAAATGTCAGCACAGGCGGTCAGAGATACTCTTTGTCAATGCGTATCCTTCTGTTGTCTCAGGTAATGAAGATGGGGGCAAGCATCTATGCATACATACACCCACGACACACTGCGCCTTTAACTACCTGTCACTTTGTGTGTCTCTCTCTCCCTCTCTATTTCAACTCATTCTTTATAACAATGCATCGAAATGAAAGCTTTAATGACAGGGAGTAAGTAAATCATTGTGAAATTGATATCTAATTGTATTTAGAGCTTTTGATCTGCATGTTTTTCAATAGAAGTCATACGTGGAGGGTCATTTATAATACTGGATGAAGGTACAGTACCATTCAAAAGTTTGGAGTCACTAAGAATTCTCTTGGTTTTCTAAAAAAAGTCCATTAAAATTACATTTAATTGATTAGAGATACAGTGTAGACATTGTTAATGTTATAAATGACTACTGTAGGTGGAAATGACAATTGTTTTTATGGAATGTCTACGTAGGCATACAGAGGCCCATTATTAGCAACATGTGTTCCATTGGCATGCTGTGTTTGCATTGCAAGATTATCATTTTAAAAGGCTAATTGATCATTAGAAAACCATTTTGCAATTATGTTAATACAGCTGAAAATTGTAAACTTGTCAGTCTATTTTTGTTCTGAGAAATGTTATGTGAGAAATTGCAAAGAAAATGAAGAGCTCATGCAACGCTGTGTACTACTCCCTTCACAGAACAGTGCACACAGGCTCTGACCAGAATAAAAAGAGGAGTGGGAGGCCCCGGTGCACAACTGACCAAGAGGATAAATTCATTAGAGTGCAGCTCTGTTAAATTGTAACCGCGTTAAATTGTCTCACCATCAATAGTGAAGAGGGAACTCCAGGATGCTGGCCATCTAGGCAGAGATGCAAAGAAAAATACATCTCAGACTGGCAAATAAAAAGAAAAGATTAAGATTGGCAAAAGAACACAGATACAGGACAAAGGAATATAGGAAAAAGTGGTGTGGAGAGACAAATATTTTTAAAGTCTGGGGTGTTTTGGATTATAAAGCAGAACATTCATGGGACACAGACTAATTGAAAAAATGCTGGAAACGTGTTTGATGCCATCTGCATGGTGGAGGCAATGTGATGGTCTAGGGGTGCTTTGGTGTGGTTAAGTGGGAGATGTGTACAGGGTGAAAGGGATTTTGAAAAGGACATTAAAAAGATCACTATTTTGCAATGCAATGCCATACCCTTTGGATGGTGCTTGATTTGAGCCAATTTCCTCCTATGACAGAACAATGACCCAAAACAAAGCTTGCTAGAACTAATTAGGAATGAAGCAGTCAGCTGGTATTCTGTCTATAATGGAGTGGCCAGCACAGTCACTAGATCTCAACCCTATTGAGCTGTTGTGGGAGCAGCTTGACTGTATGGTATTGTGATAGAAATTTGAAATTGTGTAGCAATATAATGATTCAATGTGTTATTTTATATTACAATGGCAGTTATGAGTTTATATATTTCTATGGTGGTTTCATTTAGTATGCTGTGACCTAGGTCAATGAGTAATTAACAGACATCTGGGTTCTCTGTTGAAGAGATCAGCTTGACTAGAGAATGACCTGGCATTTGTTCTTTGTTCAATGTGTGACAACTTTGAGGTGGGGGTGTGGTCAGTGAAGATGCTACAAAGACGCCTGTCGTACCTAGATACTTTGATTACTCGGACTGCAGTCATACTAGGTGGCCGTATATCGATTATCCCATGCGCATGTAAAATAAAAAACCTTTATAGAACATTGGACTCAAGACCGATTATTTTTCTTTAACATTATATAAGAAGTGCCCACCAAGCCAACCTAACTTACTGGAGGTGCTTCAGGAAGCATGGGGTGATATCTCTTCAGATAACCTCAAGAGATTGACAAGTAGAATGCAAAAGGTCTGCAAGGCTGCAATTGCTAGAAATGGAGGATTCTTTCATGAAACCAAAGTTTTGACATTAATTATTATTTTAATTAAAAATCATTAACTGTATTTCCTATTCATCTAGCTATTTCCTATTCAAACTAATTTCATAGTTATTTGTTTGTTTGAGCAAAAATGTCTGTGGTTTAGATGATCAATGATGACACAATCATTTAACTATACAGCTGAATACATTACTTTTCCATTCCATACATCCAAACACTAACTCAGGTTTACAGCAGTGGACCTCATTCATAAAAGTCTGTGTGTCCTAGGTAATATTTTACAACGCTCCCCGTTTCTTTAGAATTTATGTTATTTCCATAAATAAATTAATGTACATACAGAAAGGCCATGCAACAAAGATTTTTTTATATCTCATATATCTCATTTCAGGGAAATTCACAGGGTGGTGAAAACATAACAATAAAATCTAAAACCGAGTGAGAGCAAAAGGTTTTAGCACAACGAATGAGCCAAACACATCTAACAAGACCCCACCGCCCCTGACCATTATGTTCACATGCTTCCTGCTTTTACAGCGCTTGGCTCATTGAGTCCTGGTGAGTCCAGTGAACACTGGTCCTCTCCTCTCCGGCCAACTGTCTCAGTAAGCCCCGCTGGTCCTAGACAGAACTGTCTGTCAACAACTGATTAACACTTGAGATAATAGGTCATTAAAGTTCCCCTCCGATCAATGACTCCAATCGAGTAATCAAGACAGAAATCGAATGAACCCAGACCAGCGTGAAGCCCGGTGGGAGAACAAGGCCTTTAATCAGTATTGGAGAAGTAGAGCTGCATTTCTGTTTTTTCTAGTTGTAAGCAGAATAAACTAAAACAACCACGACAAAGTCAGAGGGCCGTAAAGGTCGACTGGGTTGCTACGGTGATAACACATTCTCCTGTCCAACCATTAGGCTGTTTCCAATGTTCTGGAGAGTCATTGCTGAAATCTCTTTTGGTGTTTACGGTGGGTCAGTGTTGTTTCACCCAGTGACGCTGACGGGGGGACAGCCGGTAATGTTGTCCCGGGCCCAGGCCTGGGGAGGCCCATTTGGTTGGCTTAAATATAATTATTTATTAGTCAGTCAATCTTGGTATTTAGTACTACCTAGCTAAAACAGTAAACAATAAACGTTTATGACCTGTTTTATTAACTGTAACATCATTGCTATTTATAATTTTTTTGGGCCCATGGTTTGGGTCCTAAATGTTCAATTTTGTCCCAGGCCCTGGGATTCCTGTCGGCATCCTTGGTTTCACCTGCCACCTTCAGTTGGCAGGTTAAACCACAGGGTCTTAAAACACACTGTAGCTTTATTATTCTCTGGATATACGGCTTTATCCACACCCCATGATTAATGTGTACACAATCAGTGCTTCTCATACTATGGGGGGAAATCTCCAAACACAGATACATCTGCTAGAACACACACACAAAGTGTTCCACAGGAAGGACAGGGCAGTTTGGGGACAGACATTTCCCTGGCAGGCGGTAGAGTGTTAGAGAGGCCTTAAACTCTTTCTGTCTTTCTGTCAGCCTCTTGATGGCTGAGCTGAGAGGACAGAGAGGAACATTGACACAGAGAACAGAGGGATCAGGCATTATCATCAAAAACAAGCCAGAAGCTCCCCACTGTGTCTTCCCAGCTTCCAGGAGTCAAGCTGCTTGTCTGTTTGTTTGTTGTGTCAGTATGGATGTGGTTTGTCTTTCTTTTAAATCAATGTACTTTTTTCTCTACAAAAAGGCTGATGCCTTTGGAAGGGCAATACAATGGCAATGAAAGGAAAGTCACGGAGATGTGGGGTTTTACTACATATGTTTCATAAGGAATACCTTTAAATACTAATAATCATAAATAAAGAATATCAAATATCGTTCATTCGTTCATTCGTTTTCATGCATTTTTATCTTAGAGATCAAACCATCACAGAAGGAGCATTGCATATTGATATTTTAATATATATATATATATATATATATATATATATATATATACGTGTGTGTGTATATATATATATATATATATATATGTATATATATATATTTATATAAACAGTGCCTTGCAAAACTATTTAAACCCCTGACCAATTTTATAATTTTGTGAAATTACATATGGTACTCTAGAAATTAACAGAGGAGTTCCCCAGGGTTCAATTTTGGATCCTTTGTTCTTCACTCTGAATATGAAGTATGTCTGTAATTCTGTGAGAAACTGTAATCTAAATTGTTATGCAGATGACACAGCATTTTACACCACTGCTCCATCTCTTGCTCAAACAGAGGCACACATGCAGTCCGATTTCCAAGTCCTTTAAAATTCCTTTATGGATCTTAAGCTAGTGGTAAACGCAAATATAAGGAAATATATGCTTCTCCCTGTGTCCCAAAATCAACATTTAGATGATGTCAATGTTATTACCCTGGACGGTTCTGATAAAGAAGCGGTTCCCTCTCACAAATACCTTGGGATGTGGTTACATAGATGAAAATCTCTCTTCACACATTCTGCACATGTGGAGTAGTTGACGATTAGAATTGGCTTCTTTTACAGCAAATAGTGGTGTAAGTCTTCGAATCATAGATATTACATGGTACCACCCACCTTTATGTCAGTTCTAAACTAATATATGCATGCCTCAGCATCAATGCTGAAACCTCCAGATGCAGTCTATCATGAAGCTTTGACTTTTTTTTTGCTTTTAGACACATCACTGTTTTTATAAACTTAATTTAACTGAGACTCTCTGGCTTCCAGTAATCCAGACATGGGTTGGATGTTTTTGTATAAGGCTGTAATTTAAAAATATTCGAACAAAAATATAACCTGTAAAGTGTTCAGTTATGAAACGTGATCTGAAGAACTGTTAGTCTTGGAGATAGGGCAGGCTCATTTTAGATAAAAATGCTTTTGTCTGCTATGCCCCTCACTCGTGGAATATTTTGCATGATTATCTTAAGCACATTTTCGTGCCAATAAGGTGATTCAAATGTTTAAAAATGTAACGTTTTGCTTTTCAGTGGGACTGCTACTTAAATGTCTTTTTTGTTTGCAGTAACAGAAGGCTCAGCTATAAAAGCGGCCTGTCTCAAACATTTAAAAAAAAAATTCAATTAAACCCCTTTGTTTTGGAAGCTGCCAGTTCACACAGGTTACAAAACATGAGCACATGTACTTTACGATTGACCCCCACCTGTCAACCATTAAAGGGGCGGCCACATTTTGTGGATTTAATACCTCCAAAGTTGAAGAATCATTGGTCAGAATCAATTTGAAAGGAAAATGAAGACCAATGAGCATTCTACAGATGTTAGTGTAGAAGAAATCCAAAAGCATAGATTAAAAACATTTACAAAACAATATCCGAGTTCAGAAATGAGCGCAGCTGAATTAAAAATCGAAAGCCGCATCACATCACTAGTAAACACAAGAGCTCTGCAAAATATTGTTCAAACACAAAGTGTTATACATGACCCCAATCTAACACATTCCCCTGCATCAACACACATAATAACTACTGTAAAGAGTAGTGGTTGGAGCATCATGCTGTGGGAATGCTTCTCAACGTGAGGAACTTTAAAATTGAAGGGATAATGGATGGAGCAAAATACAGGGAAATACTACAAGAGAACCTGATTCAGTCTGCTAAAAAAACTCAAGCTTTAGAGGATCTTTACATTTCAGCCGGACTGTGATCCCAAAGTAGTCCAAAGCAACATTGGAGTTGTTTGAGAATGAAAAGTTATTGTCATACAATGGCCCATTGAAAATCCTGATCTTAATCCAATCGAGAATCTGAGACACTATTTGATAATTGAGGGGCACGAGCATTGTCCAACCAACCTGAACAACCTGAAGCATATCTGCGAAGACAAATGGACCATAATCACTTCAACACCATGTGCAAAATTTGTATATAGTTACCAAAGGATTATATGAAGTTGTTATTGCAGCAAATGTGTAAATGGGTTGAATACTGATTCAATAAACTTTTTTTACTTAACATAAAACCAATGTCACCTCACAATAATTGACTTTGAGAGTCAGTGTTTTGAAATAAAATATCAAACAGATCCAATTTCAATATTACATTTGTAATTTTATACAATTTGAGAATTGGTCAGGAATTGGTCTGAATACTCTTGTAAGTTACTGTATATACAATGTGCTGCAATAATTTCAAAGGTAGAAGACCAACTACTGTAATGCTCCTGTATAGCTCAATCATGGACATTCCTGCTTGGATTAGAACTCACGATGCAGTGGTTCACAAAGGCTGCAGCACCAATGGAAGTGTGTCTAATTCTGACTGGGTCTCATAAGGAGCTAGGCAGACTACGCTTGCTAATAGAGCAGTGGAGAGAATGATGCAACTCCGAGGCAATACTTTACTTTGCCCTTGTATCCACCATGTATCCAGGATCGGCTTGACTACAGACGGCCAACTCCTCTGATTGGTCTGTTTACCTTCAAAAATGATTCTACTGGTCCAGTCTAGAGCGAGACAGTTGTCAGCCATAAAAGCAGATCATTAAAGTATGTTTTATATTAGACTTTCTGTAGACCAATGAGAACTTTGTATAACACACAATGCATTATTCATGGTGGTCTTAGAGTAGCAATTGTTTTCTTTTCTTATGACTGTGACATTTAGTTCATTCCAACATTTCTTTGTAAATAGGATTGCCTTAATTCAGCTCAATTTAAAAATAATAATAATTTATATTACAGTCTTTAAAGATAATTCTTAATATTAGAACACGCTTTCACCTCTGAACACAATTTGTACCTTAGTAACCTGTGCAGGGAAAGAAGATAAGAGAAGCTACTTATTAACATGTTGCTATGACTACAGTGCGAGGCAATAACTCACAAGTCTCTTTAACCCTTTCTTTTAGGCCTGACAGACAATTCTCACAACATTTAGTGAAAGGCAAAATCAAAGCAATCAGATTCCCTTTGTGCACATAGAACATTTTCCTAAGATGCTTTTGTAAACCCTACAGACTCTGTTCTACACAAAGCAATTATAACCAATGGTGTCTTGATCATAAGAAACATATTACTATTATTATTTTCCCACAATTGCTACTGTAACAGGGTCGTTTGCATAAATATAGTATGATACTAAAGCTTACCAGTGAAATCAGTCTAACATAGCCACGTTGTGAACGGCAGCTGATTGCTTTTTAGATCAAGCATGCTAGTAAAAGGAAACTAAGAGGTGAGAAATGTTTTCGCACACAGGTTAAAGTAAGACTGTGAACTGATTTGAATTGATGTTATTCCAGCAAAAATCAATGCATTTTTTAACAGCTGCAATTACGTCCCTAACGTCAATTCGTAAGGTGATTTGCATGAGTTAATTGTGGCAGCACATCTACTGATGCATTTTTATTACATTTCAATTAGGAATTGAAACCAATTAGATAAGCCACGGCATTCCATCCAGCTGGGGATCCAAAAGAATAGGCCAATGCTTCTCATTGCAAGCAAGTCCAAGAACAGCCTCCTGGGCACGAGACACAAGATGATGTACAGCCATTGTTTCTCGAATAGGAATAAGGAGAATTATTCCCATATTGCTCTGCTTTCAGATTCATTTTATTTCACCCATGGCTGGAGACCCATGCATTTCCAAAAGTATATAATGTGGCACAAGCATCCTGTGTAGAATATTTTTACTGTTTATTGACACCCTTTTGAGAAATTCACAAATACATATATTTATATATATATATATATATATATATATATATATATATATATATATATATATATATATATACATATAATATTGCTATAACTGTCTAAAATCACAATCTGGATCTCCTTGTTTCCTCTGTTCTTTGCTTACTTTTGTAATAAGTCTGTTCTTTTCTTATAATTTGTTTTTAACTTACATTCTTTATACTCTTACACCATATTATTCTGTCTAGCTCATATAGTAGCACAACGTCTAAAGAGAGTAGTTAATCAATTCAACCAACCTGGCCTAATATCACATGTTAAGTTTTTACATGGCAGCTTTATTCAAACAGAAATTCTCCATGCAAACTGTTGCCCCCAATTCAGCTAAATAACCCAAATCCCCAGATGAATTTCTTCATGTCTTTGCCACTGTTTATAAGACTTTATTTTCTTTGAAATATTTTTGATCAAATTATTAACTGTAGAGCTGAGCTGAAGACTCATCCTGAGGGTAAGGAGAAAGACTTACCATAGGTGGGCTATTCATCTTGTGACATCCTACTAGCCTACTAATATCCTTGGAGATGTCTGTCCTAAAGACAGTGTGAGAGTTATGCACTGAGTGTATGGCTTAGCACTGTGGCTTTTATCTCAGCAGGAGCCGGCGGTAGCTGTGGTGTGAGGATAGTACTACTGCCCCCTGGAGGGTATATATACATATACATAGAGACGCCACATCTTTTGCTAGCTCATCCACATCCATTGCACACGCACTGATCTTTCATGGTTGGCTAACTGACTCCACTGACAAACTGTTGCCTCTATGAGAGCAATATTACAGCGTCAGTTTGTGCAGTTACACTTAAGAGACAAACACATCTGTCTTAGAATACATCCCCAGCGCCGGAGTGTGGAGGACTCTCTTCCTCAGGTGGAGAAGTCAGAAAACATATTATTTGAGCGGTGATCTGTCTCTATGTGTCTCCGAGTACAATGGGTGTGACCAGACCCTGTCAGAACAAAAACACATGTATCAAGTCACGGACACACGGAATAAAGAGACAATAAATGAACACACCGACACACACTTGCTACCCCCCACACACCCACACATCCAAACTCTCTGGGAGTAATCAACAGAAAAGGTTACCGTCATTAAATAAAGGTTAGCAGATTGTCCATTTAGATGTTTCACATGATCCTTTGTTTCCTCCTTCCTCTCCTATCAAAGTGACAGCCACTTCTGTCTCTCTCCTCTTTGTCCGCCGTCATGTCCCCGCTAAGACACGAGTCTGTTCCCCCGTCATTATTGTCACGTCTACTTCCACAAGTCGTCGTCTCACTGCCATCATCAAAGACCCCGTGGCCTCCCACGTAGCCGCCATGGTGAGAGCGGTCTGTATCTCAGCAACGCACCTAGCAACCACCTCTTGTAACTATGGATTATAACCTGTTGCTAAGGGAGACAGAGATGGAGGATTGATTTTCAGGAATGAAATTCAAAATGAACTAAATAGATACGTATGCTTGGAGACATTGTGCCCTTTAATTTATGAATTATATGTGTATTCATTCATGCACTGTGAAGCGGCTCCTGTGTCTTTGCTTCTCTAGTGCGATATCATGGCAACAGGCTCAGTCTTCTTCTGTCGGCTCGCCATTATTTTCACTTCATTTACCAGCAATGTTCTGAAACAATGGCATCCTTTCTCGACTCAACTGTTTTTCATTTGACATGAAAACGTGTCAACTTCTAAAATGTCCTTAAAAAAATGATGTGCCTGACTAATGTCCTTTAATGTCATTTGATTGTTGTTGATGTTATGGTAATAAAGCAACATTAGCAACATTTTAGAAATGTCTTATGAGGATAATGATAATCATTCAAGTATTTAAAAGAATATATATATATATATATAAAAGACATTTTAAAAACATATATTATTTTGTGTTTTCTGTAAGCCAGTGTTTGGTGAGATGGTTATTCTATTACCAATATAAATTATCCAAGTTGGCTGTGACAGTAACTGTTTTATTGAATTTCACATTATGTGAAATCTGCTAGTTGTTTTGTTGTTGTTCACAGAGGGCTCTTTAAAATATATTATTTAAAATAAATATTAGTGCGAAGTGTATTATTCAACAAAAGTTTGTATGATCTTTGTTCCTGTGAGGACATGGAAATACCCTTTAGAAACAAAATCTAAATAAATGTGAATGCGCAACACACACACACACACACACACACACACAAACAAGCATGCATGCACACAAACAAATGCTCTCTCTTTCTCTGTCATATCTTTTTGGCATCCGCTGGCTCTCTGATTAATGCTTTTACACAAACTGGTCATTATATGAGCCCACTATCTTCTTTACTTCAGCTAAATTACAGTACAAACCCTCTGGCTTCCTGTGGACCAGTCCGGGTATATGAAAGCCTACAATTCCCTTGCTTTAACCTCGGCTAGGCTCTTACAAGTACACTAATGATAACCTGCCACTGGAGAGCCAGTGGAATGGAGCTGTAATGTCCTTGGAAAGCGTTGGTTGGTGAACAAGTGGTAGTAGAGTGCCCTGCTCCATGTCATTGTCTCCTCCTGCTCTGCCACCAATCTGGCTGTTAGTGTTCAGAACCCAGGCTTGGGTATCCAGGTAGCTTGGGATGGGACTGAAAATGGGACCACTTTATTTGGCTCTTAGTTAGAAGTCAAGGTATCTGGAAACACTAAAGAAAACTAAATAGAAATTGTCATGTAAGTTCCAGGTTAGTAACCCAGAACTAATGTTTTTTAATGGGGAGGGATTAAGTTTAAATCTTTTTAATAAAACATTTTAGAAGCGACGGCCTATCAGATTTGAGCCATATCATTCTGCTTCATAATGTTTTGTACACTACAAATTAAAATGTTACTTTAATGTTTAGGCCCATTTTATATGGTAATATACTATTGTTAATATAAACGGCTGCTTACTAACTGGAATAAAACTTTGGAATTTGATTATTTTCATTAGAAACTGAAAATGCTCCACTATCCTCACAAAGCAATAAAACTTCCAAAGTTCTCGGTCTAATGGTTGGCCAATTAAAATATAAATTTTATTAAACAACACCATTACTAAGTCCCAACTTCACTTCAGGTTTTTCCAGGACATGTTACTAAATTAAAACCGATAATAATGCTTCCTTCAGCAACCCCTCAGCAAACCAAAGGTGCATATATAAACCATTGACTAGCCATGGTTCCTTGAGGAACTCCTGGGATTTCAATAATGCTCATCAGGGTTCCTCAAGTCACAGCTACTTCAGAGTGTACATTGTCTGACACTTAACAAAAAAGTAATAACATGAAACACACCACTACCATTGACATACATCTTGTTTCATTGTGTTCAATGCTTGTAGTTACAGACCTTGGTGGCACGTCTTGTTGGGTAAGTATGGGTTTCTTAGCTTAATCATATTTTATTTAAGTGCAATAGTTCATTATAATAGTTCAGTGTTGCTAATGGCAAACATTGGGGGTCAAGATTGATCCTATGTTTGGTGTGTTTAATGGGTCATGTGTTCGGTGTGTTTGAAGGCTCCAGTGTTTCGTGTGTTTGATGGGCCCTGTGTTTGGTGTTTTTGTGTTTGTTTGGTCCTGTGTTTGATGGGTCCTGTGTTTGGTGTGTTTGATGGCTCCTGTGTTTGGTGTGTTTTTTGTGTTTGTTGGGCCCTGTGTTTGATGGCTCCTGTGTTTTGTGTGTTTGATGGGCCCTGTGTTTGGTGTGTTTGATGGCTCCAGTGTTCGGTGTGTTTGATGGCTCCTGTGTTTGGTGTGTTTTTTGTGTTTGTTGGGTCCTGTGTTTGATGGGTCCTGTGTTTGGTATGTTTGATGGCTCCTGTGTTTTGTGTGTTTGATGGG
>JACXGJ010003506.1:0-53201 GCA_016801105.1 Esox niger
TCCAGGGGCAGCTAGCTAGTACAGTAGCCAGCAAGATAAGCTACAAAACAGTTAGCCAACATTGGCTATAATCACATAGCCTATTCCATAGCTTGTTAGTAAGCTAGCTGCACCATAATCAAGTTATGCCTCTACTTACCTTGTTTATTTAGACTGTTCCTTGTAGTGAAATAAGATCTTTCCTGTTATTTTAGATTTATCTAATCTGTCTGGTAGTTGTTAGGCTATTCTCATGCATGGCACACGTTACCGATCTGTTTGACATTCGCTAGCTAGCTTCCTGGCTAACTGGCCAAATTAGTGGTGTCTTGGTAGCACTGATACCACCCCGAGCTGTGCAATATATATCCCACCGGAGATTCAGAAGGATAATTTGCCCTAAGCAATTTACCATAGAGCTCTAAAACGGTCAACGGACTAGTAAGTTAGCATTGATGAAGTCGTTGACGGCAAGCTTTAACAGTTGTGCTAACAAGTTAGCCTGCTAATGCACAAGTCAATTAAGACGTTGGTTCCCTAAGCTAGCTGGCTAACAATTTACGGAGTCAAACGTATTACGTTATTCCGGGTCATAATCACAAAATAAAATAATCTTGAGTTTATTATTGGTTCTATTCATATATAATATTTGGTAGCAGGACTGTGTAAGAGCGTGTAAGCCAGCTCTTCCTCTCATCTCATGCTTCAAACCCAAGACCGGTTGAAACCGGTTAAGACTGGGATATTCCATCTCGGTTTTTCGGCCCATGGCGCCGCGTAAAATTTGGACTATGTACACGCCCTAGAGGTATCCCATTGGTTTGTCAAAACCCTTCATAAGGGGCTGTCCTGTTATTTTACAGGCCAAAGATGTTATCAATCAAAATGAACATCCCTAATGCTGCTGTATTTGCTGCTTGTTGAAGTGGTACAAATATATGGACGCAGCTTACACGTCCATACATACATACATACATACATACATACATAAATTGTAGGTAAGTGAGGCTTTATTGCAAAATTGTTTATAGCCTACAATAGTTCTAGAATATACATAAACATTTTCCATATAGTGAACATGAAATATGCAAAAAACAATCAATTATGCAATGTTTGATACAAGTATAACCAAGAAAGGTACTGCAAAGGATATTCTACATCTCATAACAATGACATAACTAAAAGTCAAGAGAAAATGTCAAACAAAACAAAAAACTAAAGAAATGCTTTTGCATAGTAGGATATCTCAAGAAAAAAGTTAACGAACAAATGATATGCTACAGTGGTCTGTCTCTAACACTAATCATGTATAAAATACAAATTATGCAATTTTATTCACATATTCAAAAGATGCATGTATACACACATTTTGATAGTACGTTTTATGCACATTAAGTAAATTCTGCTTCAGATTGTTGTTCTATTTTACATGCCACTTTGTGACAGGATTGTAAAAGCTTGCACACAACAAAAGCCTGCCTAAAAAGAAAAAAAAAACAGCTTTGACATTTCAGTCATCCTCATCACTTTTCATATCAGCTTTTGCTGTGCTTTCCCTGTCACTCTCAGAGTTCTGACTACTTTGGCTGTGATGGCTGATTCTGTAACTCAGGCTGCTCTGGTAGCTTTTCATAAGGTCACTGCACTCGTTCCTTTCTTCATCCAGGGGCAAGTAATGCTCACTGGCATCTGAGTAATGGTCATCGTCATCAGAGTAATGGCAGCTGTCTTCTTTGTGGTGGTCATCTCCATCGTCTACAGAACGCCCAATGTCCTCCCTCTCATGTTCTGCTTCCTTGTGGCATCTGTCCTCATCTTTTGCTTTTTTAGACTCACCTTCATCTGTCTCATCCTCCTTCTGCTCATCTTCCAGTTCCTGATCAGCAAAGCTATCTTCATAATCATCATTGTAGTCATTCTGGAAGTATTTTGTGTAGTTTGCAGATGCATCAGTCTCTTCCTTATGACTGGGAAAACAAACAAAACAGTTACAAAATATTCCTTCAAGATCTATCAAAATACACTTATTTTTATTGTCAAATGTACAAAATAGCATAGGGTCGTTCTGAGCAGTGAAATTCTAATGACATGGCACGCAACATCTACACAGTAGCATTTAGTAAAATAAAGCAAAAAATTGATGTATGAATAATTTACAATGAATAATGTATATATAAACCATAGTCACTGAGTAAGTTAACCTTTGTGTGGAATCACTCGAGAAGGAGGTCCTAATTGCAACTTCTTGAGCACCTGGACGCTGGGACTTAGCCACTTTGCCACGAATGAAGTCCTCACTAAGTCCACACCCTCGTAGAGTGTCTGTGTAGCGTTTCTCTGCAGAGTGTTTGGCGTTCATCTTTCAACCAAACAGATACAGTTGAATTACAGAATCCACAATGAACAGTGATAGCAAAATATTGTTAGTCAAATGTATTCATCATGCAAAAGCACAGATGCATTGTTTGAATGACTGATTTGAGGGAAGCCTCTTATAGCTATCGAAATGTATGTACCCCTCAGCTCACACGTGCCAATGTCTGTATGTTGTCAGTGTGTCTGTTGACCATTCCAGGCTCACCTGTGCAACCTGTTCCAAAAGCAGAGGCCTCTCCTTAACTCTCTCCTTCATCTCTCTCATCTCATCCCTGTACTCCTTCCTGCGCTGAAGGTCCTGCTTCCTGATTTAAACACACAGGCAAGCTTTCACCTCAAGCATTCACCTCTCGGTGTATTAGTTCCACCATATGAAACATTTGTTTCAAAATGTTTCTTTAACATAAGCAAACAGAACAAAAACAAATTGTTCTCTCTGTTGAAAGAAATCAACCTCTGAGGACCGCAAAAAATAAAGAAATTTGCAGTTGCGCAGAAAAGATATCCCCACAATAGTAATTAAGTGGCATGTAGGCTGAAATTAGGATTTCAACATATCCTTCAAAATAATATTCTAAACACAATACAGACTACTGAGTCAATGTTAAGTTCAGTATGTTTTAATAGTGTTAATTAACACTGATGTTATCCATATATAAAAACACAGAACTTTTTGGGGATTGTGGAGTAGATTTCTATACTAGTTTCAGATTGCTTAAGTTTTCTTGTTGTCTAGAAGTATAATTGCAACGTTATACATTTCTTTATGGGTACCTGAACTGTTTGAGTTTGACCTGGTTTGTCTGGGAAAGGGGCATGTGAGCGTCGTTGGCCAGGGCCCGCCTGGCAACCTCCTTTGCCAGCTCCTTCTCTCTCTGCTTCTGTCTCTCTTTCCATCTCTCCTCCTGTTCCTCTGCCTTTTTCCTCATCTCAAGCACCTTTCTTCTCGAGGACACAAGGTGGTCATCAATGTCGGGAAAGTATGCATGGAAGAAGTTTGTCAAAAGGGAAAATGAAGGCCAACGGTACTATCAGCATCTAAAGGGGTATAAATGGCTACGGTTTGGAATGGTGTTATCTGGAGGCAGGGAGTTTATAGGAGGTCCACGGGGCAGGAAATCCACCAGGCTCAACAGCTAAGGGTTTTAGCTCTCAGGGTAATAAACTATTCTAAAAACTGAATTCAGCAGCTTGTACTAAGTCGTCTAAAAAGGGCACGCTCCTCGCTATTCTATGTGGGCAGTACCTCACAGCCTCTTGGCGTTTTTTGGTGGCATCTGTGATTTTGGTGGGCAGCTGTTCCAGACTGCCTGACAGGGAAGAGCAAAGGCTGGAATTGGGTGAGCGCACAGGTAAAGCTGTGCTGACGTACGGCCATCGTGTGGCCCGGGGGCTCATCTCTTCCTTCTTTATGTCGGCCAGGATGCGTTCACGGTGTGAGGGAATTTGTGACGTCCGGAGCTGAAACGGCTCACACGTTGTCACGGGTTTCACGTCACGCCGGCTCTCTAGCTGCTTCTTGAACCTCCTATAGCTGGCGTCAAAGTCAGGGAGTTCCGTATTAATTTTAGGCCTGTAGGGGGTGCTACAGTCCTCCTCTGATCCAGCGGCGTCCCCCCTGGCTTCATCCTTGGTCCCCTGGCGTTCACTGAGGCGGCGTGCTAGCATGCTGGGTGGCATCGAGGCACTGTGGAGTAGCTCCTGTGCCCTCATTTGCATCTTAATGGCCCGGTACAGCTGCTCCTCCTTCAGTTGCTCGCCCGATGCTGCATCGTACACCGCCTTGGGCACGGGTTTGGCCCTAAAAGGTCGTACTCTCTCTTGGCTGATTGGGAGCAGGTTGCGGAGTTGCTCCTCTCTCTGCACCTTCTTTAGACGCTCACGCTCTAAGAAGCTGAAGGGCTGTTGGATGGAGAGCAGACGCTGTTGCTCTCGCTTGCGCATGGACCGTCGTCTCTCCTCGTCGCGTTCATGGAGCTCCTCGTAGAGGGGCAGGCGCACATGGGCGGGCACGGGGCTGGCGCGGAATTTGCGCTGGCATTCAGTGAGCTCCTCTAACTGCTTCCGCAGGGCAGCGTTCTCCAGCTCAATTTCGGAGCGCGTCTTGACACCTTTCTGGCGCTTGTGGTTCTCCCGCACGGTCATGTGGAATGGCCTAGGGATGGTCACCCTGGGTTTCCAGAGTGCTTGTTCAACATCTTTACGTCCTTGTCTATGGCCCTTACCCTTAACCCCTTTCTTGAAGCCCTTTTGGCCCCCAGGGAGGCTCTGGAGGGAGGATGTGGATGGGTAGCGCTGGCCAGGAGACAGCTTGAAGTCCTGCCACATGTTTTTGATGTGCTCTTTAGGAGAGGACTGCAGACCTTTCTCCACATCGTTGTTGATGGCAGCTTCCTCGTCGGATGTGTCTGAGCCCCTTCGAAGCTCATGAGCTGAGTGAGCCTTCCTCAGACTCCTAACGGGCATAGGGCTGATCTTCAAGTATGACCTAGTGAACAAAGAAGAACAGTGAATTTGCACCGTTGGCACAGTCACAGACTGACCCATGTAAACCACATCAGAGGCCATGGGTTTGGATCATGTCCTCCAAGATCCTTGTGAACATTTACTGCTGCACAATCGAGAGCATTCTGACAATCTGCGCAACACTATGGTTTAGCGGTTGCTCCGTAGCCGACTGGTGAAAACTGCCCTGCACATCACTGGTACCCAGCTTCCAGCCCCCGTATACTTCCAGTGCACGCGGTGTCTGCGCAGAATCATCAGGGACCCTTCACATCCATCCCACAATCTTTTTGCCCTCCTTTTTGTTCCTGTACCAGCAGGCTCAGGAAGAGTTTCTTTCCATCTCATTCCTTCTGCACCGTGTGACCCAGAGAACTCTGTGACCCATCACCCACCAATCCCCCCTGCCTTTCAGGGACTTGTTGCACTCCTCCCTTTGTACCACTCTAACACTGCCTTGCAAAGTCTGATAATGGATGTTTCAGTTGTTACAGGTACGTGTCTACCTCGGGAACCTCACTGCTGCTATCCCTGCATTTCAGTTGAGCATGCACCTTGCACATTCAATTTGCCTTTACAATATTTTGAATTGCCATCATACTTGCATTTTTTACAGTTGTCTCATACACGTCTACCTTGGGGACCTCATCTGCTATCTCTGCTTCACAGTTGCACATGCCACCTTACTCCTTCAAAGTGCTTGAAGTGTTCACTTATTCCAATGAGACGTTAGACTTGATTTCATAAGCAAAGGTTATGTCTATAGGTCATTGAAATTAAAAGGCAACATTTCCAACACTACCAGGCAGAATCAAGAACATACCTGTGTTCCTGTGCGCCCTGCACTTTTTCCAAGGGTAGAGTGCCTTTGTGCTCAAGCTTCTTGCGGTACATCCCCTCCAGTTCGGCCATGGTACGAAGGTGTGTCATCTTTAGCTCCTCCAGCTTGCGGTAGTACTCCTCATTGGAGAAGTAGAACTCACGCAGGTCAATGTGATCCCCCGTCACACGGTAATCTTTGATCATCAGGGGGCTGCCCTTCTCTGGACATTCCACGCCACAAAACTCAGACCCTGAGTCAGCATACTCCAGCTAAAAAGTGACATGACAAAGTTATTCACAGTGCCCTATGTTGGTCCAGTGGTCTAAGCTGCTACCTGCAGGGCACACATATACACATATACATATTCAGTGGGGGAAAAAAGTATTTAGTCAGCCACCAATTGTGCAAGTTCTCCCACTTAAAAAGATAAGAGAGGCCTGTAATTTTGCTCATAGGTACGCTTCAACTGTGAGAGACAAAATGAGAAAAAATAATCCAGAGAGTCACATTGTAGTAATCACATTGTATAATCCAGAAAATCACATTTTAGGTACACTTCAACTGTGAGAGACGGAATCTAAAACAAAAATCCAGAAAATCTCATTGTATGTTTTCTAAATAATTCATTTGCATTTTAATGCATGACATAAGTATTTGATACATCAGAAAAGCAGAACTTAATATTTGGTACAGAAACCTTTATTTGCAGTTACAAAGATCATTCGTTTCCTGTAGTTCTTGACCAGGTTTGCACACACTGCAGCAGGGGTTTTGGCCCACTTCTCCATATAGACCGTCTCCAGATCCTTCAGGTTTCGGGGCTTTTGCTGGGCAATACGGACTTTCATCTCCCTCCAATGATTTTCTATTAGGTTCAGGTCTGGAGACTGGCTAGGCCACTCCAGGACCTTGAGATGCTTCTTACGGAGCCACTCCTAAGTTGCCCTGTCTGTGTGTTTCAGGTAGTTGTCATGCTGGAAGACCCAGCCACGACCCATCTTCAATGCTCTTACTGAGAGAAGGAGGTTGTTAGCCAAGATCTCGCGATACCTGGCCCCATCCATTCTCCCCTCAATACGGTGCAGTCGTCCTGTCCGCTTTGCAGAAATGCTTCACGGTTGGAATGGTGTTCTTGGGATTGTACACATCCTTCTTCCTCCTCCAAACACGGTGAGTGGAGTTTAGACCAAAAACCTCTATTTTTGTCTCAACAGACCACATGACCTTCTCCCATTCCTCCTCTGGACCATCCAGATGGTCATTGGCAAACTTCAGACAGGCCTGGACATGCGCTGGCTTGATCAGGAGGACTTGCGTGCCCTGCAGAAATTTGATCCATGATGGCGTAATGTGTTACTAATGGTTTTCTTTGAGACTGTGGTCCCAGCTCTCTTCAGGTCATTGACCAGATCCTGCCGTGTAGTTCTGGGCTGATCCCTCACCTTCCACATTATCATTGATGCCCCACGACGTGAGATCTTGCATGGAGCCCCAGACCGAGGGAGATTGACCGTCATCTTGAACTTCTTCCACTTTCGAATAATTGTGACAACAGTTGTTGCATTCTCACCAAGCTGCTTGCCTATTGTCCTGTAGCCCATCCCAGCCTTGTGCAGGTCTACAATTGTATCCCTCATGTCCTTATATAGCTCTCTGGTCTTGGCCATTGTGGAGAGGTTGGAGTCTGTTTGATTTAGTGTGTGGACAGGTGTCTTTTATATAGGTAACAAGTTCAAACAGTTGCAGTTAATACAGGCAATGAGTAGAGAACAGGAGGGCTTTTAAAGAAAAACGAACGGGTCTGTGAGAGACGGAATTTTTACTGGTTGGTAGGTGATCAAATACTTATGTCATGCAATAAAATGCAAATTAATTATTTAAAAATCATACAATGTGATTTTCTGGATTTTTGTTTTAGATTCCGTCTCTTGCAGTTGAAGTGTACCTATGGTAAAAATTACAGACCGCGACATGGTTTGTAAGTAGGAAAACCTGCAAAATCTGCAGTGTATCAAATACTTGTTCTCCCCACTGTGTGTATATATATATTAGATGGTATATATTAGATATATTAGATGGTTGTACATATAGTGTTTCATATAAATAATACATTGCCTACCAAGGACATTATCAATCTGTTAACTATGTGAAAGTGTACAGTATCTTGGGTTAGATGGTGGCTGTAAGGACAAAATCATTTTATAGATGTTGATGGAAATGATCGCTTCCCCCCTACATTTTTGAGTGTCAGAGATAACAAAGCATCAAATTAGAATATCAACAAGACTATTAGTCAGGTAAGAGTGAATTTGGTTTTATATTCGAAGTTGGCTAGTCAAAAGCTGTCCCACAAAATGTCAATGACAAAGACAGTGAGATATAATATTGCAAGGTGTTTGTTTCATTGCGTTTTCAAACAACAATTTTACCTTAAATTTAATGAAAGAACTCATTGTTTACAGATTTCATTTCCATGGTGCCAACTTCCATTTTTTCCAACACACAATGTTATATATTTTGTACATATAAATAAAAAGTAAAACAAAATAGATTTAGCCTACATTATTTTACAGGTAATAATACCTCACTATCCATATGAGATAGAGATCTGAAAACAAGTTTTAATTTAATCTCTGTATTTTAGTCTAATTCCAGCTCTGTTACTTAATTCACATTAATATTTAAATAGCTTCCTATCTTGGTGGAATATAGCCAACCTCTAATATCACATTTTAAATGAATTTATCCTTCTATACAACAATTTTTAATAGCTCACTATCCATGTGAGCTAGAGAAATAGTAAAAGCAGTGGTTTGTAACTTTATCTCTAATATCCAAACTAAACACATTTTTCCCCAAATGATTTACAAGTATTTGTAAATATTCATTATTTTGCCAGTCTGTCATTCAATTCACATGAACAGTTATTTTTTAATATGACATTTTGTGCGAGAGCTATTGACAACCAAACTCCGGGTATCAAACAAAAACCAAATCTACACCGTGGTGATTTTCCCTGGATTGACGTGCTCAATCCAGTGTAGTATAACTCGAATATGCTGCTGTAGAGTGAATTGCTATAGAATATATGAAATCTAATACGTCAATGTTGCGTTTCATTCTCTCTCGTAATGTAAATAAGCCCTAAGGTGGGTGTTAAGAACAACAGTAGATGAGTACACGACGCCTAATCTTATTATCCCCAGCTCTGTTGGTTTGAATGACCTGGCCATACGGCAATGCACTGAAGGTGGATGACAGTGAAGTGTGTTTATCAGTCATAGTGGTAGCAGTTTTGCCTCCAACACTTTCCCATGTAATCTACTGTAATTTTTGTGAATGGAGATCAAATCGTACATTTACAAAAAATAAGAACACGAAAGACCACCTGAACCCCATACAAATATGATCATTTTCTTGAGAAAACAAGTAAAATACAATCATGTTATCCAAAGGAAATGAAGCATTGACAATTACTGGGGGCGTGACGTCAGATTAAGCTGGCGATAGAAGCCATAAATAGGATAGTCACAAACTATGCGGGTCAAGTCTCCACCCACACAGGCGGGCTGACCTGAAAACTTTAATCTAAGTGGATACATTAGCGATCTTTTACGAGAATGCGCAGGCGTAAGTGATTTACCTCGACTTTACGAACCTTCCCCACCTTCAAAACACGCTTGATGTTGAATATATTTGCCTAATTCATGGAATACTCACTTCAATTGACACCCCCCGCCCCATGTTATAGGCTTACAATGTTACACATAGTTTTGAAGAAATTAAATCTCATATGTATCAAAGTAGACCAAAAAACGGTACCTATTCTGAAGACGAACCATGAATAGAAGTAGCCTACAATTTGAATAAATGGTATTCCTATTCTGTGCAATAAGAGTTCAAGATCTCTCCCGATAGGTTGGTGGGACATCTTGGCGATTTTCCCGTTACGTGAATTTGTTTTCATTCAATAGTAACACTATTTCCACACATCATAGCTCATCATACAAAAACAACACCAAACAGCTAAAGAACGTACCTCCCTCTCATAGTATCGATTGTCTACATGGGCAGCTGCTGATGAAAATGGAATGGTACGCTCCCTTTCATACAGCGCCAAAGGAGCCTTGGTGTGTGGGTCTACTGGCGTTTTCAAGCAGGAGGTAACCAGAACGTTTGCGCGATGCGCGTTTGCCATAGCTTCCAGGCTCTTCTTGTAAAACGATTCGATTAGTTAAATCAACTAGACGCTGCAACAACTTGAGAACCGCTAGCAATAGCGCAGCAGGTGCTCTCCGGAGCAACCGCTACGCATCTTGCGGTTGTGAAGGAAGTGACCATTTCCGGAAGTGAAACTGTAGCGGACCAATGGTATGGTGAAAGAACTGGCGACCAGCTAGAACTTGACTATATAAACTTAAAAAGCATTGACAAGTATTTATCCCCCCAAATAATCAATATTTAACATTGTACTTCTCGAATTATAACTGATTTTATTTGGGGGGTGGTCTCGTTAATCTCTAAATTAATGACGGACCAATTAGATTTTGTAGGTGTTCAGTGTTTCGTGATATTAGGACCCTGATTAGCCCGAAGATATCATACCATCAACTCAAAACGTGACTGACAACAAATCTCACCACAACGGAGTAAGAACTAGCCGGAGATCAGCTATGACTGTTAGTCTGGTGGGGTACAAACAAGTAACTGACAGAGGCCAAATAACAGGCAGGTTAGAGCCTCTGACCAGCAATCAAAAGATTGCTAGATTGAGAAAATGAATAACTAATACACACAAGAAAAGCACAAAAACAAGGAAATGAGGTGTCCAAAAAAGACATGTTTTATTAAATTACGCAACAACTAGAGGTCTTCTGGACTTAACAAGCAGATGGTCCTAGGATCCCTGGTGGAACAAGCAGTGCAGTAACAGGTTGGGTTCTTGCTACATTGATAAAACACCGTTCTCCTTATCGGGTGTTAACCTGAAACACAAAAACACACTTTCACTACTAAGTTAATGCAAAAAATATTACTACTTTTAAATCAGTGTGTATTCTAATGTCCATCTAGGTAGTATTGTGCCTTAGAAGACAGGCATGAACATGACAAATTCACATAGACCATGATTTCCACAAGAGCCATGTCTGGTTTCTTACCACATCATCAATCTTGAGAATGCTGCGGACTGTCTCAGTAGCCAGAGTTAAGGCACTGACAGATACCAGTAGAGGCTGAACCACTAGTTCCTCCAGGATGTTGGAAATACCACCCTGAGAGGGCAAATTGGAGCAGGAAGACAGAGACATTCAGACTAAAACATGGAGATATAATGTTAACTCATGTGAATAAATTTTCTGCAGGTGACATTTACACATCTAGTTTCCAACTACCTTCATGTGGATTTTCACAACGACAAAAAAACAAATACACGAAAACAACAGAATACATGTAGGGCAGGGCAGGCACATACCTTGCGGACATTGATCCCAGCGGTCTTCTCTCCTTGGGCATGTCTGTTGCGGAGCTCTGTGACGGTGGAGATGGGGTTCAGGCCGGCATTCTCGGCTAGCGTGGACGGCACCACTTCCAGGGCATCAGCGTACGCTCTCACGCAGTACGCCTCCATGCCGGGGAGAGTGCGGGAGTACTCCGCCAGGCGCAGGGCTAGCTCGATCTCAGGGGCACCGCCACCAGCAATCAATGCTCTGGGGAAGAGAGCGAGGGATTAGCTGGGGCAGTCACTAGGTGCATCTTAAGACTGGCGAAAGTCAACACACGGGCATTCACTCCACCACTACCACCTAGCCCACGTTTTCTGATCAGTGCGATTTAGGCCATGACGTGAACAACATCTGCTCATTGTCTGTCTGCTGAATGAGGAATTGAGCAGTACCTCTTCTTGACTAGGCAGCGGATGACACACAGGGCGTCATGGATGGAGCGCTCCGCCTCCTCAATCACCAGCTTGTTGGAGCCACGCACCACAATGCTCACTGTCTTCCCGGGGCTGGTGCAACCTGTAATCTATGGAGAAAACCAAGCCAATCAGAACCGTGAGTTCTCCAATTTACATAGAGCTAAAAAAATACATTATAAAAGGAGGTTGGAAGATGACTGGGCAGACACGTGTCAGCGCCTTTCAGATTGTGCAACTCCCTTTAAGTGAATAGGCAATTCACCTTGACCAGCTTGCCAGAGCCATCCAGACTGACTTCTTCTGCCAACTCAGCGGAACCCAGCATCTCCGGAAGGAACTGGTCAATGTGGGCGACCGGCTTGGTGCCAATGGTCTGAGGGGGCAGAAAAACATGGGTTGGCGTTGAATTCCACAATGGCTGCTAGCGTCATGATGACAAACGATATAAGACGTAGAAGATGGAAGCCATTCTGTTTTTGTGATACCTTGCAGATGAATTCAATGTCCTCCCTTTCGATCTCTTTGACCACCATGATCTTCATCTTGTTCAGGAAGTGAAGGGCCAGGTCACTCAGAGCATCCCTGAAGTACAATACTTTTTATATATTGCTGTGATTCAGCAACCCAGATTGTACAAACATATGCAAAGACTTCTACCCATCTAACAGACAGGAAAGCAAGTAATTCTGGTTCATTCTGAAATGTCCCACTTTGATGACATTTCACAAAGCTCATCACATCAAGCTACAGAGGACAATATGTTGGCGCTGACATTTTGGCCAGATGTTTTCCAGTATTGACCTCAGCATGTGGGCATTACCTGAGGATGGACTTCTGGATGAGCAGGACGTTGCAGCCTGCCTTCTTGATCTGTTTGACCAGGTTGAGGATGTAGGCACGCTCCTCGCGTAGCACACGGTCCATCTGGGCATAGTCGGACACCACTATTTGGTTGTCCATCTGGGGCCACAAAAAAAAACACAGCTTGGATAACAATAAGGGATAATCCAAATAATGAAATAGGTCACATTTATAAAATTTATAAATATTCCATCAGTCAAGGAACAGATAGTTGGTGATTTTAAAAAGACACAAAAGTTGAGCTTACGTCGGTTTTCGGCGGGGACAGGCAGAACTGGATGAGGCCGATCTTTGCCTTCTCCACACGAGACACACTGGAGTTTACCACCCTCTGGGTCAGCACCAGGCCATCCACCAGCTCACAGTCATCAATGGTCCCACTGAAGAAAACATTTGCTCCAATTAGCAGTGCTCAATTCATATGAAGTGTGGATGCCAGTCTTTACCATCCATGTGGACTAAGAGTGAACATATACAATACAAAAAGGGAAGACACTGCTACTCAAACTAGAAGTCATTGTTGTAATAGACTGTCAGAAGGTGACTGGCAGTGAAGGCAAAGATGAGCCAAGCTGCTAATTGACCGTATGAGATTAATATAGCACATCAGACATGTCCAGACCCTCACAGAATGAGAACTGGAGAGTGAAAATGTGCCCATCCAACTTGTGTTTACAAAGCCATCAAAACAATATGAATGATGTTGCATGACTGACAGTAGTAGCCTACAACAAACTGCTGGGCCCTGAAAAAAAAAGGCACCAAACTGGCAAGAAAAGCAACCAAAACAGCAAGAGAAAATCATTTTGCAATGGGAAAGAAGTTCTCATCCCATGTCCTAATGAAAATGACCCAGGTTTGACTGGCAGACAACCCTGGCCCAAGCCAAACTTAACCCGGGAGACCCACAGCATGTCACTTCCCTTCTCCTCACCCCAGCTTCTTGACGATGTGGATGTCGTGCAGGTCCACACCGGTGGCCGTGGCCGGGTCAATGACGCGCATCACTGCGTCCACACTCATGGGTGCCAGTAGGCTGGAGTACTGAGACACCACCTTGGAGCACAGCGAGGTGGTGGCACTGTTCAGTAGAGTCTCACGGTCACTCAGCAGCACTGGCTGGCTGATGCCCGTCAGCACCTCCACGCCCTTGTCCACAGCCTTCTGAAAGGACTCTGAGATGGTGGTGGGGTGGATGCCTGGTGGAGAATCAGAGAAAACAGTTGAGCTTATAAAGCCCTGAGGGTTCAGGGGCAGTGACCTAAAGCAGATAGACTGATAAAAACCCCTGAGCGGGGCTCCCCACATCTGGTTTTCAGGGGGAAGGAATGATGGGTTGAAGGAACTACGTCTGGGAAAACCAGATGTTACAGCACCTGTTGTCACTTTCTAAACCAACATGGCCTGGGAGGCCACTAAGGTTTTGCACTGTGTGGAAGCTTGATAGATCAGTTTGCCCTGTTCTTTTACACTTCATTTGCATCCTTAATGCTCCAAGGAACACTACCAATTTCTCTGGGGTCCTGGTGAACCTTAGGGAAGACATGAGCCCTTGGACCACACCTCAGAACTACCTGGTCTGATGACTTCTAGTTGTCCTCATCAACCTGGCTCTGATGCTGATCAGGATTCTGCATAAAAACTCTGGACACAGCTTACCTGTACGAGCAGCTGGTCATCTGAACATGCCAAAAAATTTAAGTAGCACAAGAAGGTGAAGTACTTATCTTCACCTAGCACAGTCAAGAGGACTAGCCACTCCTCAGAGTATGGCTCCTTACAAGGTTTCCGACCCTACTAGAGTGTTTTTACACTAGGCATCGTGCATGCATGCATTTATTGTTGTGGTTGTTGTTTGCGCTTGTGAAAACTGGTGATTTGAGATGAGCTTTATCAAGTCAATTTAACTGATTTATGGCTTAACTTGGCTTAAAAGAAGTGATGTAATTAGCATGTGGTGTATTAAGCGAGTCTTCACATGACAGGCTATAAAACCAGTTTATACTGGTCTAGATTAACAGAAATCCCCCAGTGATTGGTTTGCAAGGTGGGGCCTGACAGCAAGAACATTCAGGTGACTAAAACTGCTTTCTTGACTGGTCATTTTGTTTCACTGTGTCCATTTCCATTACAAGAGATCTGCTAATATTATAAAATAAAAAGCTAATATACAATAGTAGTAATTAAAAAACAAAGATGTGGCTACATGCATGGAGAACAGGTATGAATGGCATGCCTTACCCTTCTGCAGCAGTTTGGCACACGCATCCAGCAGCGCACCAGCTATCACCACCACGGAGGTTGTGCCGTCACCAGCTTCAATATCCTGGGCTTTGGACAGCTCCACCATCTCAAAGAAAACCGTAAAAAGAAAACTGCTGTTGGTCATCTCAAAAGGATATGGAGGCAAGTGATGTTTCCGGAAGATACAAATAAAAATACGTTCAAAAAGAAAATGTGATAGCTTAAAAGTAGATGTCCCGACAGTTATTGTCAGAGCAGCAATTCATGTCTTGACCCGGTTGAACGCCCCACCCGAACCTTACCATCTTAGCTGCAGGGTGAAGCACCTGCATCTGTTTCAGAATGGTGGCTCCGTCATTAGTGATGGTCACGTCACCCTTCCCATCCTGGATCTGCAACAATTTATTCCACTTCAAGTAACACACCAATGACCAAACAGAGAGACGGTGACACGAAGTCAGGAGAGATGTTCACATAAATGTTTACTTTTAATTACCATTTTGTCCATTCCCTTAGGGCCAAGGCTGGTTCTGATGCATTCAGCGACAGCTGTCAAAGAAAAAATATGTTACTTCCAAAAACAGGACCCGCCCCTCTTGCATTGGGACACCTTTTAAGGACAATTTTTATTGCTTGACTACTAAAGGGAACAAAAAGTACCCCAATAATACACCATATTTTGCTATAGAGTAAATACATTGCTTTTCTTCACACTTCCTTAGGTTATTCTTATTCTTAATAGTTCAAGCAAAAGCTAGAGTACAATGGTGATCAATTGGACACTCAGTGGTAGTTAGCGTAGTACTCAGTGTAAATATCACGCACATAAGTGTTCGGGGCTGCATGAGCGGTGTAGTGGACAAATAATTGTTACGGACAGATAATTGAGGAGTCATGCTAGCTAAATGGGTACCAACTTGTGGCTAACGGTTGGTTGAGCAGCCCTGACTGAACGAGCAGGAGCATCAATTCATTAGCAAAGGGAGTGTCGCAGCAGTTGATGTTATGGCAACTGAATGGAACAAACACCTTTTAGGGGCGTAATTATTTCTTTGCAAAGCTAACAATCAAAGGAACTACATGTGCACTTTACCTTTTCCTGCGGAGATATTACTGAAACGAATCTGTGCTGGCTTATCACGGTCCACATATGCCCCTCGTCCTTTGTTTTTCATGCCACCATTTGACATCTTTGGACCAGACATTGGTTCAGGCATCCTTACTGATTTTCGCAGGAATATGTTACTATAATACTTCTGAAGGGGACCGATGTACCCCAAAACACTGAAAGGATTGCCTGGTGTCAGATGGGTGAAGATTTGGATTTATCTCCCGCTCCGTTAAGAACCTTCCAGAGACACCGGCTGCGACACTTCTAGGAAAAGGACCCTCCTTTCGTTTGTGAAGGCGCGTTGATATGACGTATTTATATAGCGGTCTCACCATTTGCCATGAGGGCTACTTGTCTAGAGTTGGGGTAAATGAGGCAAAGTTAGTAGATTGTGGGTGTATCAAACTATATATTTACGTGAAATATTTATATATTTCTGCTAATTAATTCGTCAACACAGTTATATACTAATCATAATATACATAATAATACAATTTAAAAGAACCTGTGCTGTTCATCCAAACAGTCAAACCCGCCCTAATGAGTAGGTTTCTCTATCCGATTTGACTACTTGTGTCTGCTGTAGATGAGAAGTCTCGCTAGAACTGCATGCTGACTGAGATGAGATGCGAAGTGACTGCACTGGGTTTTCACTCTATAAATCTTTGATTCTCATATCTACAAATACTGTAATTACTTTGCCATTAAAGGTAGGTTTATGAAGGCGTGTTGTGGCTTTTAGGTCGAAAGCATGCGCTGATTTGTATTTTAGTAATTTGCTATCAAACTACTGACTTCTTTAGGTCGGAACGTAGCTACCTAGATGCACAACTAGCTGCACATTGTAACATCAGTTGCACCAACATCATCCAAGCAGTGTGTGACCTAATGCTAGGCTGGCAATGTGTACACACAAGCCGCTTTCTACAGTATTATACAGTTCGGTGGTATACATTCAGTAAACACCATACATATAGTTGAAGTGCAAGGTCTGCGTGCTAGCTTCAACTACCATTGATTGTGTGACATTTCATCTGGGCAACAGATGGCCAAATATTTATGACTAAAACATTGCTGGTTCAAATCCCTGAGACGAAAGGATGGAAAATCTGTTATTTTGCACTTGTGCCGGGTGCTTAACACATGTCTCATGTGACTTGCACTGTTTACAAATGTCTGCTTATATGTACTGATAATATTCATAATAATTCCCCAAATAAGCTATTCCTCTCAGTATTGTAAGGGCCAAATGTACTGCACAAACTGTCCATTTAACTTTTTACCAATCTCATTCATCTCTGATGTCTATGTACAGCTGTATGATGTTGCCCCTGAAGGAAAAGGATCGACCAATAGCGAAGAAGCTACTGGATGCTGGTTGTTGTGCCCGCTGTGTCCTGAGGTTCTGCTGTTTGGAGGTGCAGGCAGCTTACCGCCAGCCTTATGAGGTCAGTAAGGACTTTAGCTGCTTCGGTCTGACTTTTCACTTGCAGTTGTCCTGCCCCCTTCATTAAAGATACATGCGTAATGACCATTGGGTAGCTCCTCCAACATTCTTTGTAGGTTTGGAAGCCTCTGCTTTAGGCTAGGCTTGAACACCTGTGTCCGAAGCAACTTTGTAGGTAACCTAGCAGTACTTCAAAATAGGTTTTACCAACTCCAGTACTCAAGTGTCTTTGCCAGTGCCTATTTTTGTTTTAGCACCTATCAAACCCAACTGATTCAACCCATTGAAGGCTTGGTGATTCCTTTTCAGTTGGGGTTAGTCAAGGATTGGCGTTGGGAAACACACCTTAAAAAATGATATTATATTAATGAAAGTGAACATTCCTTAAGAAGAATTGTGCCGATTAGCCACAGCTGTGTTGATGTTTGTCATTCTCAGGTTACAGCAGAGGAGCTCCATACTTTCATCAGTGACACAGAGACAGATGTAACCAAAGATTCAGCAGTTCAGGACCAGCTCACAAAAGACCCCCCAAGTAAGAAAATTAAGCTGGACACGGCCAAGACCGATGTCCAAGCAGAAGGTGATTCTGCCCTGGTCCCCACGGTATCAGAGGAAGACGGTGCCAGGCTTGTCAATTCGGATGTGTGTGTGGTGTGCCTGGGAGTTCTACAAGAGTTCTGTGATGAAGCTTATGCTACAAAGGTGTGTTTTTTCACTTTTCAAGGTTATCATTTTATTTTATTTTGCAAATTTTCTTCCCTATTGTGTTATGTCCAATTTATAATTACAACTTTGTCCTATCCCAAAATCTCTAATGAGGATTGGTTACACTGTGGTCAGGGCATATAGTACTAGTCAAAAGTTGGGACACACCTACTCATGCAAGGGTATTTCTTTTGTTTTACTGTCTTCCACATTGTAGAATAATAGTGGAGACATCAAAACTATGAAATAACACAAAATCATATAGCAAACAAAAAAACTCTTATGCATATCAAAATGCATTTACGTTTTAGATTCTTCCTTTCTTTTCTTTGATGACAGCTTTGCACACTCTTGGCATTCTCTCAACCAGCTTCAGATGGTAGTCACCTGGAATGCTTTTCAATAAACGGTTGCCTTATTCATTTGTGGAAGAGCATCATTATGTCTCTACTTTTGTAGTCCATATTACAGTACAGACAGTACAGAGGGTAGAACAAGTATTTGATACAGTGCTGATTTTGCAGGTTTTCCTACTTACAAAGTATGCAGAGGTCTGTAATCTTCAACACTTCAACTATAAGAGACGGAATCTAAAACAAAAATCCAGAAAATCACATTGTATGATTTTTAAATAATTAATTTGCATTTTATTGCATGACATAAGAATTTGATCACCTACCAACCAGTAAGAATTTCGGCTCTCACAGTTTTTCCTTAAGAAGCCCTCCTGTTCTCCACTCATTACCTGTATTAACTGCAACTGTTTGAACTTGTTACCTTTATAAAAGACACCTGTCCACACACTCAATCAAACAGACCCCAACCTCTCCACAATAGCCAAGACCAGAGAGCTGTGTAAGGACATCAGGCATAAAAGTGTAGACCTGCACAAGGCTGGGATGGGCTACAGGACAATAGGCAAGCAGCTTGGTGAGAAGGCAACAACTGTTGTCGCAATTATTCGAAAATGGAAGAAGTTCAAGATGACGGTCAATCTGCCTTGGTCTGGGGCTCCATGTAAGATGTCACCTCATGGGGCATCAATGATCATGAGGAAGGTGCGGGATCAGCCCAGAACTACACGGCAGGACCTGGTCAATGACCTGAAGAGAGCTGGGACCACAGTCTCAAAGAAAACCATTAGTAACACACTACGCCGTCATGGATTAAAATCCATGAGCAAGGCCCCCTTGCTCAAGCCAGCGCATGTCCAGGCCTGTCTAAAGTTTGCCAATGACCATCTGGATGATCCAGAGCAGGAATGGGAGAAGGTCATGTGGTCTGATGAGACAAAAATAGAGCTTTTTGGTCTAAACTCCACTCACCGTGTTTGGAGGAAGAAGGATGAGTACAGCCCCAAGAACACCATCCCAACCGTGAAGTATGGAGGTGGAAACATCATTCTTTCGGGATGCTTTTCGGCAAAGGAGACAGGACAACTGCAACGTATTGAGGGGAGGATGGATGGGGCCATGTATCGCGAGATCTTGGCCAACAACCTTCTTTCCTCAGTAAGAGCATTGAAGATGGGTCGTGGCTGGATTTTCCAGCATGACAACGACCCGAAACACACAGCCAGGGCAACTAAGGAGTGGCTCCGTAAGAAGCATCTCAAGGTCCTGGAATGGCCTAGCCAGTCTCCAGACCTGAACACAATAGAAAATCTTTGGAGGGAGCAGAAAGTCCGTATTGCCCAGCGACAGCCTCGAAACCTGAAGGATCTGGAGAAGGTCGGTATGGAGGAGTGGGCCAAAATCCCTGCTGCAGTGTGTGCAAACCTGGTCAAGAACTACAGGAAATGTATGATCTCTGTAATTACAAACAAAGGTTTATGTACCAAATATTAAGTTATGGTTTTCTGATGTATCAATTTCTTATGTTATGCAATAAAATGCTAATTCATTATTTAAAAATCATACAATGTGATTTTTCTGGATTTTTGTTTTAGATTCCGTCTCTCAGTTGAAGTGTACCTATGATAACAATTTCAGAACTCTAAATGCTTTGTAAGTAAGAAAACCTGCAAAATCAGCAGTGTATCAAATACTTGTTCTCCCCACTATATGTCCACACTTGACTGGTGCTGTGTATGTATATATTCATCCTGAGTCAATGCCCATCAGAGTGTGCCTAAAGTGACACCATGAATCAAGCCTAGGGCTGAACTAACACTGGAACAATCAGGAATGTTTACTCTCTTTTGGTTTTTGTGCAGATATCAGAAGTGGTGAAGGCTGAAAATTACCAGTTTGACACAATGGTACTGTCTGTGTCCCTGCCGGCACAGTTGTCTGTCCGAGAGGTGAGTCCTTTTTCATTGTGGTCCTGCTGGAACACTGTCCAATCTATCGCACCAACAAATGTCTGCTTGAAGTCCAGTATTAATACAAATAGACTGTAATAATGCCAAATGCATTATTCCATGTGAATATATTTGCTTAAGAGCACTAGCCACTAAGTTAGGATAGCTCTATCTATGTGTTGACCACTAGAGGGCATAGTTACCACAGCATTAGTGGTGCCACCTGTTTGCGTTTGTCTAGCCCAAACTACCTTCGGAACAGCCACGGTTTCTGGAGATATGGCAGTCTCATTAGGGTGTGTATGACTAATGCTTTTCAACTGACAGTGAGTGACTAGGGAGGTTTGTGAACATGCATCCTCTCTTGCAACACAAAAAAAATTACTTAAGTCACACAATTGGCATAATGTCAATAAAATCAATAAAACATATTTCTCTCTGCAACTCTCTTACAGCACTCTTGTTGGCTCCATGTTAAGAAGGAAGTGAGGTAAGTGGTATCCATGTACCTCGTCTCTTATCTAGATCTCATTGAAGATCCATAAGATCCTAATTCTGAAGGCTCTTGACATTATTGCAACATAATAACACACTACAGGTGTAAATAGTTCAGTCTCATACATTGCCTGTGACCATTTGTGATGTCATTATTCTCGTCACTATGTGTCCTAATAGTTCAGTGATTGTTCATGACTCAAGATGCGTTACCATACAGGAAAAAGTCCATGTTGGTTGATAAGGACGATGTCATCAAGGTGAAGGATGCATTTAAATGGATAATGCAGGGTCTGGTGTCCAAAGAGCTGGGGGGTGTATCTGTGGTGACCAAGGTCAGTGACCGTTGACATGGAAGTAGTTAGCCGCCACACAATATGCACGTCTGTTAACATATGCGGATATAGCTAATAAGTGTTTTCATACAGTTACTGTAAAATGTATTACTGTATCCATAACAATAATATTTTGAGCTAGCCTGGTTTTGGATTTGTATGTACCATTGCTAAGTTAGATTCTGTCCTTAACAAGCTATACATGACAGGGAGTTATGGAATGGCGTTGAGGGTAATGGTTCTGTTTTCTCGATCAACATGCAGTTGTGCTCATGAGTTTGCATACCTTGGTAGAAATTGTGACATTTTGGCATTGATTTTATAGATATGATTGATCATGAAAAAAACGGTCTTTTATTTAAGGACAGTGATCATATGAAGCCAATGATTATCACATAGTTGTTTGGCTCCTTTTTAAATTATAGTGATAACAGAAATCACCCAAATTGCCCTGATCAAATGTTTACGTACCTTTGAATGTTTTGCCTTGTTACAGACACACAAGGTGATACATACAGGTGAAAATGGCAATTAATGTTGAATTTCTGGCTTTTTAAATTGCAAATAGTGTCTGTGTATAGGTCAATGAGTTTGTTAGCTCTCACGTGGATGCACTGAGCAGGAAGCAAGTAGAACTGTCAAAAGACCTGTGTAATTTTATAAAGATGGAAAGGGATCTGAAGATATCCAAAGCCTTGCAAATGTTGGTCAGTACTGTTCAATCACTTATTAAGATGTGGAAAATTCAGGGATCTCTTGATACCAAGCCAAGGTCAGTTGGACCAAGAAAGATTTCTTCCACAATTGCCAGAAGAATTGTTCAGGATACCAAGAAAAGTCCACATGTAAAGCAAGGCAGAAATACTGCTCTGGAAAAAGTCGGTGTGGTTGTTTCCAGGAGCACAATACGACGTTACTTGAACAAAAATGAGCTGCATGGTTGAGTTGCCAGAAAGAACCCTTTACTGCGCCAATGCCACAAAAAACCCTTGTATATGCCCGACAACACCTTGACACGCCTCACAGCTTCTGGCACACTGTAAGTGATGAGACCAAAATAGGCATGATGGTGGCTCACTGAGGTTTTGGGGGTGTGAGATCTTGTGAAAATTGATGGTAAGATGAATGCAGCATGTTATCAGAAAATATTAACAGACAGTTTGCATTCTTCTGCACGAAAGCTACTCATGGGACGCTCTTGGACTTCAGCACGACAATGACCCTTAGCACAAAGCCAAGTTGATCCTCCAGTGGTTACAGCTGAAAAATGTGAAGGTTCTTGTGTGGCCATCAGTGCTGACCTTAACCCTATCAGCGAGACACTCTTGGGAAATCTCAAACGTGTTCATGCAAGACAACCAAAGACTGCATGACCTGGAGGCATTTTGCCAAGATGAATGCGCAGCTATAACACCTGCATAAATTCGGTTCATTATAGACAACTATTACAAAAGAATGCATGCTGTCATTAATGTTAAATACACAGTATTAAGAACTAAGGGAAAGCAGACTTTTGAATAGGGATCAATAAAGTGTGTTGCCAAGTTTTGTTTTATGATTGTGCCATTTTCTTATGACCTACAGTTGAATGTGAATCCCATAAGAAATAAAAAACACATGTTTTGCCTGCTCACTCATGATTTCTTTACAAATGCTACATATATTACCAACTCTCCAAGGGCATGCAAACGTTTGAGCACAACTGTATACATGTTAATTACAAAATTATGTTTATTATGGAGTAATTTTGTAAGTTTATTCCTGTTCTATTTTCCTCTATGTTCCAACAGATCAATCGACAAACAGAACAGTTTGAGGTTTGCGTAGGGTTCACGCACCCAGAGACAGACTCTGACTGTCACTTCCTGTAAGTCCTCCAATCACACGCTTCCCCAGGGACAGATTCATAGATGAAGGGGGACTAGATTGATTGATAGATTGGATGGTTAATTGATTTGATACAACAAAAATGAAACTGTATTAATTCCTTACATGCAGAGCTGGCATCTGTTCGGACTGCTTCAGTCTTAGTAAAAACAAACAGGTGAGTAGAGAGGCCAATTGGAGCTATGGTACGTAACATTTAAGCAAAACGGAGAGCATTTTAAATGGTTTGGATGATTTGTCCAACTGCTTTTGGTTACCAACATTGACTTGCGGATAATTCCGTATTTGTCTGTCTTTTTTGTCTTTTTTCTCATTCATCATCAGAATGTCTTCACTAGAATGGCTGTGGCCAAAGCAATCGAGAAGGTTTCTGATGAGAAGTTTCTAAAGTAAGAGGCCAAGATTCCTTTCCTTTTTTGGACTGTTCTGAAAAAAGCCAAATTTTCTGTCTCAACTCTTTCTAGAACTCACACTCCTATTTTTATGTATTGTATATCTTTTGTTTTTCTCTAGAAAATATCCCTGTCCACCTACACGGCCAGCTAGCAAATGCATAGCGGAAGATGTTCAGTGTCTTCACGTGTCTGTTTATGTTGCGGGTGAGATTGGTTCTGAAATCAGTCTTAGACTGATGACCTGCCTGTTATTTTTAATACCGTAGAGAAGCTGTACTTTTGACTCATCTGACTTGACCACATCATATTTGCCTGTTTTTTAGGAAGGTACAACAAGTTTTCCCGCACTTTGCCCCAGACCCCCTGGGTGATCGACGGAGAGCGGAGGATGGAGTCCTCAGTGGAGGAGCTGATTGCGGCACCCCTCCTCTCCTCTTTCCGGGCCAAAGGTGAGCACATACTGCACACTGTTCACTAAGGTACACTGTAGCAAAATGGATACCGTCAGGTAGGACCTCTCCCGCTCAAAAACGTTTTCTACCGGCTGGACTTGGCAGGCTTCGTAATTGATTATCTAAGGACAGTTGGATCCAGAATGATACACTGGTGTAAGAATCGTGTGTCTCTAGGATCTGATGTCTTGTTCCCTGTTTTCCCTGGGGTCTTTGCAGGGTTTAATTTCTCCTCTTCAGGAAGGGAGGATGTGGATGTACGGACGCTCGGAAACGGTCAGGCTTGACACACAATATACGCAGAACCACATGTACACATAACCCGGACCTCTGTCCAGAACCATATATACACATACACCGGGCCTCTGTCCAGAACCACATGTACACATAGCCCGGGCCTCTATCCAGAACCACATGTACACCTACCCCGGGCCTCTATCCAGAACCACATGTACACATACCCCGGGCCTCTATCCAGAACCACATGTACACATACCCCGGGCCTCTATCCAGAACCATATGTACACATACCCCGGGCCTCTATCCAGAACCACATGTACACATACCCCGGGCCTCTATCCAGAACCGTATGTACACATACCCCGGGCCTCTATCCAGAACCGTATGTACACATACCCCGGGTCTCTATTCTGTATCCAGATTCTGTACACATACCCCGGGCCTTGTGTCTGTGAGCCTGAGTTGTAACAGAAGATTTATTTTCAGGTCGCCCATTTGCACTAGAGCTGCTGAATCCACACAGGGCCAGATTCAATAAGGCAGAGATCCGCCAACTGCAGGAGGTACACACACAAACTCAACATATATGTAGGGTCTCTCACGCATGCACGACGTGCACAGAGGTATTGACCCGAGCACTATCTTTTCCTTCCGTAGACCATTAACCAGTCCTCGGACAAAATCAGAGTCAGAGATCTGCAGATCGTAAGCAGGTGAGCAACCCAAGGAAAAACAAAATTCTGAGGCCTTCTAGATCAAAGTAGGATGCTGACGTGCGTGTGCGTGCGTGCGCGTGCGTGCGTGTGTGTGTGCGTGCGTGCGCGTGTAGAGATGCAATGGGTCATATGAAGGAGGGTGAGGAGGACAAGACCAAGTCGTACAGCGCCCTCATATGGACCCAGAAAGCCATCCATAAAGACGACATCACATTCTTAGAGGAAACCAAAGTGAGTGGTAAAGTGGTATCATTAAAAGTACTACATATGGGATTTCACCCTGATGTGGAATATGGGGGAATATATAAAACGTTGTACTTTACATTATCGGGGTAATGTATACCGTGAACCATCATCAACTAACTTTAACAAAAACACTTTTCAAAGCTGCAGTCATGGTATATAACATTCCACTGATAAGCTACAATTGTATTTTACGATACAATTAATGAGCAGTAGTTTTCCTCTATGGAAATTCGGTATAATATTTGCTGTCTTGGGATGTTTATTTCTTTTGGATTCAGTAAATCATTCGTCATTTTGTTGAATTCTTTTAAGTTACTCCCAAAAGGTGCTAGTGCCCACATTGGACCAACTCGTACTAGGTAGAAAGAAATGCCCATTGTGCTGTTTCACGTAGATTGCAAGATACCTGTTTTTGCCGGACCGTGTAGGTGGAGCCGGGTAAGAAGAGTGAATGTCTCTGACTGACTGACCCTTGTTAAATAGCGTAGTGGTTAGTGAAGTGGAACTGAAAACTATAGGTCCTGTTTTCAGATCTCAAAGGCAAAGCGAAAGTACGCATTATAAATTATTCCGTATAGACGAAAACTTCACAGGCTAAAACCTGCAGTATCTACATTATAGTAAGCCTGAATGAAAACAGTTTCCGGTTGTATTGCGACTGTTTCTGGTGGATTTTCAAAGTACGCATCCGTCCATGTGTTTTGGATCAGGATAGACAAACACATTTGCTGGCTTCAACATACAGTAGTAACGTTAAAGTAAGCCCTAACTAAAACTGTATATGGTAATATTGTGACTGTTTCTGGCATGGAAAAGTTCTTCTTCAGTCTCGCTGGAAATTGTTCAAGTTTTATAGATACTATGGAAGATAATAGATACTAGTAAGCCTATTACTGGCTAATAAGCTGTTAAAACAGCCAGTGGCAAAAGCCATACAGTTCATAGACGCTATGAGGGAGGTCAACTTAATAAGAAACGTTAGTCAGTTAAACACAATGCTCAATTATGTCTAACAACTGCTGAAAGGTTTAATGCCGTGGCGTAGTGGTTAAAGACAGTTCCTCTCATGTGGAAGAACTAGGTTTGAATCGATTGAGAGCATTTATTAATTTTATTTGTGGGCCACAATGAAACTATGGTTAAAGTATTGCGACTTTTTCTTGTCTTTTCACTTGATGAAAAATGTAATTATAATTACCTTTATTGAAAGTTATTGTGTCAATGTCATTCACGAATGAAAGAAAAAGTACGTTGTTATGCCATGAAATTAAATAGCTTTGGCAGACTCGCTAGCAATTGCTCAATTCTTGACTATTCCAGCAAGTTAGTAGACACTAACTATTGGCTAATATGCTATTAAAATGGCCAGTGGCAAACGGCATATATTCAACCCTATTTGTGGTGGAGGTAAACTTAGTAAGAAACATTGGTCAGTATCAGAATCAATATAATTCACGAATGGCCAATTAGCTGTTGAAATGGCCAGTGGCAAAGCAGAATTTGTTCAGGGTAGACAAACAAGACTGTACTGACACCTCTCGAATGTACAGCTCTGTGGTGTAGTGGTTAACGATACAGCCTTCCACGTGGGTGAAACAGGTTCAAATCCTGAGGGCAGTGCTTTCTATTGCGGGCCGGCTGAACTAGGCTTGCCTGGTTTCTGGTTAACGATACAGCCTTCCACGTGGGTGAAACAGGTTCAAATCCTGAGGGCAGTGCTTTCTATTGCGGGCCGGCTGAACTAGGCTTGCCTGGTTTCTGGTTTTCTTATCTATGGTTTTGACCATTTAATGAAAACCATATTACAATGAAAACCTCTGGCTGCTTATAGGAGTTGAAGCTAGCTCAGAAGACGCCGCTGAGGGTGTTACACCGCAGGCCACTGTCCGTCCGGGAGCGCGTTATCCACACCATGAGTACACGCTTCCTGGACCCGCATCATTTCCACCTGGCGCTGCGCACGCAGGCAGGGACGTATCCTTTGTACTGAGAAGCAGGTCATAGTGACACACAAACACCAGAAAAGAGGTATCCTTTAAACACACCCTTCCACACAAACTCTGTTACACACACCATGAGATATCCCTACCAGATATCCCTACTATCATCATACTCAAGATATCATCCATATCATTTTGTTTGGGCTCTTTCAAAATAAAACGATACCTACTTCTCCTTTATTGTCCAAAACGTAATGCAGGGGTCACTCAATGTTAATTCCTTAATAGCTGTTTCCAGTTACATCAAGGAGTTTGTCCACGGAGACTTCGGTCGCACAAAGCCCAACCTGTGTGACCTGCTGAAGACTGAGACGGATATCCTTGAACTGGACGTTGAGGTTGGCATTCGAAGGAAATTAGTCTAGTTTTCTTTTTAAACACATTAAGTAATAAATGCGTTACATGGTCGATTCATTGAAAGCGCAAGACACTGGTGTGAAATGTATCTTTTAAAGGTACAGTGAATTTAACTGTCAAGGAAGATAAGAGAACACAAAATTCCCGAACTATGATCAAACATGGGATTTAATCTGCTGGTGGCATACTGACACAGGCTTTTGTTTTCTGTATGTTCCTCAGTCTGTCGATGTGGACTGGCCACCTCCCGTCCCAGAGTGAGCTTCACCCCACTGAAGCTGTGGTCGAGATGTAACCCTTCAACCGTTGGCTGCCTATTTCATTCCACCAACTCAGTCCGTTTAGTTCAGTTCCCTTGTATGATACGCAGTGTCAATGTTTTTTGTTTGATTTTAATGGAGGCCGACACCGGTCATGATGAAGTGAACCCCTTCAGCCCCCTTAGGGAGCTTATGGCCTTGAACCAACCTCAACGGCTTGAAGAGCCACAGCTGAGTTGTAGCAGCAATGGGAAGGTGGATTAATGGATGGATGTGGAGTGATGGAACAGAACTACAATCCAAGGACAAACTACAGGAGGAGAAATACCTACCATCTGAAGAAAAGGGAAAGGACTCACATTACAGGAGGCAAAACGATGATGTTCTGACTTTGACAGACTTTAGCCTCCTATTAAAATCTGGTTCTGATATGTCCATTGTCCTGATCTTTTCCAAATAATGTTTGTGCCTAAATTTTTACATGATTAAATGACTCATTATGATCTGCCCTTAAGTATAAATGGACAAATGTGAATGAGGGACATGTTGGTATAAACTGGGCTTTTGTTAGCGTCTTGATGGATTAGTGTGATAACACCCCTGAATAAATATACTGTATTTTCATCAGTTGATTGAAAAAAATCATTGAACAGTGAGCAACAATATCATTTTTGTATGAATTAAAATTACAATTGATTTAAACGTGACGTATAATGTATCCCACCAGCATATTCTCGCCTGTTAACAAATTTCAAGTCCTGGATCACGTTTGTTGGGGCACAACACAATGAATTTCTAATTGGACAAGCCCAAGTAGTTGCTTCCTCACAGTTTCAGTATTCTTACATTTTGTGTGCAATGAATAGAGCCCATTCAGTTCATTCTTAAGGGCATTGCTTTACACTAAGATGGGACTTATTGAAGAATCAAAGGAATAAAGCAAATTTACACCACAAAAAAACCCTGAAATGTATTCTTTAATTTAATTTAAAATAAATACTACCACGGCAATGCAAGTACACTATTGGGTTCTTGCCCTAATGTTTTGGTAAGAAAACAAACAAGCAAACAATCAAAAAAATAACAATTGGATAAAAAACAGACTTTAGTAATGTATCCAACATCATTATCTCCGAGCACCTAAAAGAGAGGTGCCTTTTCGACTCTGAACAATGGACTGGGTAACACCGCCTAAAATGACACAAACGTATAAATAAAACAAGTACTATGTTACAAAAAAAGGGGGGTTTGGGGGACCGGTAACAACCTGATGTAACCATATTTCAATGCAGAATTTAACCATGGTCCCACTTTAACGGGAAAAAGGAAACGTTACAGTGCATACTCCATACTAAGATTGATCTCCATGTCACGCGAGCTAGGACGGGCGTCAATCAACAGTCCTCTCGTCTCCATGGAAAACTTCTGGACAGACGGGATGAAGCGATGATGTCAACCACAAAAAAATAAAATAAACAGGAGCGCCCAGTCAGTCTTCATGTTGTCCCTCCCTCTCCCCCCACAACTTTTTTTTTCTGGCCTTGGTTCTCATCAGCAAGCTTGGAGTACAGTCACACACGAAAGTTGTCTGGCCAAGATACCACTAACCCCCCCCCACCCCCCAAAAAAAGGCATTGCATATTTACATCACAAAAGGTGGGGGAACGGCTTTCCTTTTTCCCACGCTCTCATTCTCACACGGTCCTCATCATATCATACATGAGTATATTCATGGCTCAGTTTCACGTCATCTGTGACCAGACATGATTAGTGATTATTGAGGCCTTCCTCCCACCCCTCGTCGCCCTGGGAAGAGTGCCGAGGATGGGTGAGAATCGGATTGATGGGTAGATTTCTTTTGACTGGTATGTCACAAGCCATACTGGCAGACCTCAGAGCTGGCTCGGATGTTACAGAGTGTGTGTGTGTGTGTGTGTGTGTGTGCGCGTTAGTGTTATAACAGCATAAGGTGGACCTGTATGTGTCACGTCCCTTGTGTAAACATCCATACAACTATTTTTTTTTCTACAGCTATGAAAATAAGCTAATCAAATGACTGTGGAAAAAGATGCAAAAAAGGCTTTATATTTCCTTGTAGCTTTTCCCTGATGGGTTTGTAAAGCTAAACCGGTAGCTGAGTTGAATGCGGTTGTGCTCCATGTCGCCTGAGTGAACCTTGCAGTATCTGGCAGTTTAGTGTTTATTTAAAACAATGACCAAGTAGAAATCTCTGGCTGATAATGAAAAGAATGAAGGGAGAAAAAAAGTAATACTGCAAAAATGAAATGAAACGAACTCTGTCCGTTCTGTCTATTTCGGGTTGTTTTTTTGTAGACAGTGATTCTTGTTGCCATGGTATTGGGGAATGTGTGCCGCCATTGCATTTCAACTGCAAAATAAAAGTATAATAATCAGAATGAACCACGAGCCATGCACTTGTACACACTTAGAATACCCCCCCGACCCAAACCCTGTCTGTATGATACGAAACATCTGCACACATAAGGCAACATTTTTGGTTTTTGTTCCCTATAACGGCTCTTTCAAACCAAGTGCAAAAAAGTAAAAGAAAAAAATAAGACCAGAAAAACAGTTCGACAACTTAATACTGACGGATAAAAATAAATAACAAAAACATTGCCTTCTGCAGTAAATAGCGTGGAAAATGTAGGAGACTTTTTCTTTTAGTGTGGGGAGACCGTTTGAGTCTATCCCACTGTGCAAAACCCCTTTTATAGTCCCTAAAAAGACGACTTCTCCCAGTCTGCACATGAGTACAAAGGAGGAGAGAGGGGAGACTTTTCCTAAAATGGCTACGTGTTTTCCTCGAAACGGCCGTGTGGCGGGGGTGGGGTGGGGGGGTACTGGCTGGCTGGCTGGCTGGCTGGCGGTGACCTTCACTCTCGTCCGCTGGCCGAATACGAGAACTGAGGGAAATGTGGCCTCCGTTCGCTGTCACTCTCGCTCATTCCGTCCTCATCAACTGCACACAGAGAGGCAGGGGGTAGCAGGGAGGCAGAGATAGGTGATACAACCCTAGATATTTCACAGACTGAAAAAATTGTCGTCTGTAGCAAAGAAATGGAGCTTGCAGGGGGAATTCGGGGTGACACTTACATTTTTCTGGTGGAGTGATAGTGATCGTCTGTGCCGTGAACTCCTCGTCAAAATACCGGGTGTCAGTCTCCGAGGAGACCTGGGGCATGAAGGGCGGGACCAACTGTAAAGGAGGAGGGGACAGTTGTCATGTAATTGCATATACAACAGGATGGACAAAATAACCAAACCACCTAATAATATCTCAATATCTAGAACTTAGTAAGGGGTATGGCCAGGCTTTGCCTTCAGAACAACTCCAATCCTTCTTAGAATGGTGTCATACAAGTCCTGAATTGTGTGAAGTGGAATATTCCATCATTCTTCAAAAAAAGCCTCCAGTTCTTTGAGGATGAATGAGGTGGAAGTCAGCCCCTGAGTCTGCGCTCCAGAACCTCCCATAACGATTCAATGTTGTTTACACCTGGTGGTCAGGGAGGCCATAGAGGGTGCTTGACATTATCCTGGTGTTGAGAAAGCCGCTAGTGAATTTGTTTAGCACGGTCATCCCAGAACATCACCAGGAATCAGTATTTGCACAATAGGGTATACAGGGTCCTGTAAAATGTCCAAATTTACCTTGGCTGTTATACGGCCGCGCAAAGCAATCATCGGACCCATGTTGCTGATAACGAGTCTCTGTATGCCTACGTAGATATTCCACTGAAAATCAGCCGTTTCCAGCTACAATGGTAATTCACAACATTAACAAGGTCTACACTGTATTTCATTTTTCTTTTTGTAATTTTAATGGACAAAATATTGGCTTTTCTTTCAAAAACATAGATAATTCATAAGTGACCCCAAACGGTAGTCAGGGCTCAACAATAACGATGGCCCCGGGCCAGGAAATAGTCAGACGAATAAAACTAGCAAGTCACTGTCCAGTTCGGGACACGGCAAAAAAGATTTATTGCATTATATATGCGACATCCCCCAGTTGGTTCTGTAATATGACACTCGCACAAATGACTCCCTTGCAGCTCTTGGCCGGGGTGCTGTTGGCTAGTCAAAGAGTTGAACAGTGATGTGATGCACGGCTGTCTGGTACTGTTGTTCAATGAAACATTTAAAAACACACACGCGAATCACTCAAGTGAAGAAGGCAGCGATGGGTAATTACGAGCTCAAACGATAGCAAACGTTTTTAAGCTCAGTGCAAAAACGCCTTTACCCGTTTCTACCTCGATGGAGCTCAGATGCACTGTCATGTCAAATATTAACGGCAAGAGCGGACTTATGTGGGTCTTTTTACAAAGGCACTGACTTTCGCAAACAGTCCCTGACCAGCCATGCCAATAGCAACAAGTAACTGGTCTTCATGACTGCCAAGTGGATGGTTGGTAATATGGAATTTAAATGCAGATGCCCATTGGGTGATAGCAGACCTACAACAATGACAAAACCAGTACCTAAGACGGACCGGCCGTTCGCCATGTTCCCCAGGGTGGAAAGTGTATCATTATATTATTAGACATGTGATGAAAGAAACATAAAAATATAGTTTGTTTTATATATCCAGAATGCACTTCATAAACAATTAAACATGGTAAGTAACAAAAGTATTTAGTTATATGTTGTAACGCTGATAAATAGGGACAGTAAAATAAATGTTTTGGGGCCAGTAAGTTTCACTGGGCCAGTGGCCATTTTTAACGTTGAGCCCTGTTAGTGTATGTACTGCAAACTGGCAATCAACCTAATGTGAACTCTGCTGCTGCGTTTGTGATTATGTGACTTCTATGTAACAGTCCTTCTCCGTTATTTTGTCCACCCCCTGTATGCCCCAACGAAGCAGGTGCTTTAATCACAATCCACTGACAGTAGTGCTGGCATTCAAGCCCTCACCAGCAGCATTGCAAACACTGTGCTCCATTTCACATAGCTCAGTTTGTCATGGTGGTTACAATGCCTAAGTGCAAAATATAAATGTTCTGGTCGGAAACGCCAAGTAAACATTACACAGAATGAACTGAGCCGAACCCGGGCGCAGTGACGTGTGAGACAGATGTCTGTGGGGCGACAGGGCCATATTTGCATAACAATTATCCTTTTTTCACAGAATGTTCAGAATGTGTAGAAATGCTGGTGGGAGGGAAAAGAGCTGTTCTTTCCCTGTTTTTTTTCACATCGCACAATGCAAGGCCTTGGAAAATAATACAGTCATGAAACCAACATTATGACACTACCGAGACAAAGTTTACTCTTACAATACGCGATAAGGTCATAATAGGTGAGCCCTATGCAATACCGCAATAAAGAGAAAACAACAGGCAGACTCATATGATCCAGATAAATATACTGTAGGCATGTAATCAGTTACCTGAACGATCCATGCCTTGTGCATCCTGTTCATAGGACAATTCCAATTTCAAACATCTAATAGTTCTGCATATTTTGATTCAATATCAATTAATGTTTTTTCCGGGTGATAACTGTCACATTCGTGAAGAAACTTTGCAATCCTACGGTCACTGTTTTCATGACTATAACTACGTTGCGCCGTAATGCTAGTCTCATCTGAATTGGTTGATCGAGGAGTAGCCAAGGCCTAATTAACTACACAGGTGACCCGAGGTTGTTTTGGTTAATTTCATGGGGACACAGCTGACAAACTACCATATTATTTTACCTTTCAATTTCTATCTTTAGTTGACTTTTACTCTTTTCATATTCTTATGTCGAATGTTCACTGTACAGTAAACTATTTTGTTATATCTAAATCATCAAGTGTTTTGCCTGCAGTATCTTGTGTTAAATGTTGGTCCGAATGCCATTAGAATAAAGAAAAAAATATCCATTGCTGAAAAATCTGTCACAATTGTATTCAGTACAGGCCTTGAATAGTTTGGACTGCATTCACCCTATACATTCTCCAATTCCAACGTAAAAAAGTGTCTATTCTTTTCATTAAAGTCAGTACAGTAGAGCGTTCACAAATATTCTTTCAGAAACTATTTTTTCAATGTGGCATATCCCCTCCTTCCCGAATATCACACCTACGCCTGTGATGCTGGTTAAAGCAGCAAGTAGATGGCGCATGCAAGAGGCACACAAAACGGTGCATCGATAGGTCCCGCTGAGAGACGGGCTCCATCCTCTTCAAAAGTAACATTATGGGGCCGAAGTTCTAGTGTCAACAAAGTACAGGCGTTTGTTACAGTACAACACCGGCTTTCAATTTACACAAATCCATTAAATGTAGTGCAGTGGTACGTGATTAAGCATGTGAAAAAAGTAGCGCTGACTCACCTTCTTGTCATAGACGTCTTGCCAATCTACCGCCACGAAGAAGCTGTGGCGCATGATCTCCTTGGCGTCATCTGGCCCGCCGCCGAGCCTGTCAGAAACAGGGAGACGCACAGGAGTGAACGCTTTCTTGAAGAGCTGTCATGAAACAACACAGGAACACCAGCCAGGTGCAACTCCTGAAATAGCATCGAGAAAGCGCACGCTCTGCCTGGAGTTTATTTCCAGCCTACGTCTCAAGTTTTACCATCAAAGTATTTGTGACAAACTTTGTCACAAACAAGGAGCAAATAAAAACAAATTGAGATGAGGTGGTGTGAGGTAGTACTTCACATTATGCTGAGAGCCAGCCAGCAACTCCTGTACAAATTCCCAACTATTCATTTCATTTATGTAATTGAGCAGACACTCTAATCTAGAGCGACTTACATTAAGGGCATGCATATTCACTCTTTTGAAATGTACTGGTGTGAGGTTTCTTGGCTGATGAACTGACAAAGCTTTCGGAGTGTACTGCTCATTGCTGGTGCCTCAAGGAGTGGGTGCGCCTGTGTAAGTCTGTGTTTGTGGACATCTGCGTGGGTGTTTGTGTGCGAACTGTGGGCATCCTTCTCTCTGTCGCTTTTGTACCGTTTGTTAGGGTCCTTGATGAGCAGGCCGGAAAGCAGGGACTTGGCGTCGGAGGAGAGCGTGCGTGGGAACTTAATCTCCTCCATTAGAATGAGCTCAAACAGCTTCTCGTGGTCCTGGTTGTAGAAGGGCAGCCGGCCGCACATCATCTCGTACATAACCACGCCCAGACCCCACCAGTCCACCGCCCGGCCGTAGTCATTGTCCTCCAGAACCTGGTTACAGATATGACATTATGAAATATGACATAGGGAGTGTGGTTTTAGTTTGGTATAAGGATATGACATTATGAAATATGACATAGGGAGTGTGGTATTAGTTTGGTATAAGGATATGACATTATGAAATATGACACAGGGAGTGCTGTATTAGCTTGGTATGAAATACGGTGAGGGGGCAAAAGTATTTGATCCCCTGGTGATTTTGTAAGTTTGCCCACTGACAAAAATGATCAGTCTATCATTTTTTCAATTTTCAGTTCCCTGGCTGAGGGAAGGAGGTTCTCACCCAAGATGTGACAGTACATGGCCCCATCCATCGTCCCTTTGATGCAGTGAAGTTGTCCTGTCCCCTCAGTAGAAAAACACCCCCAAAGCATGTTTCCACCTACATGTTTGACGGTGGGGGTGGTGTTCTTTGGGTCATAGGCATCAATCCCCCTCCGGCGAGTTGAGTTAATACCAAATAGCTCGATTTTGGTCTCATCTGACCTCAACACTTTCACCCAGTTCTCTGAATCATTCAGATGTTCATTGTCCAACTTCAGACACGTCTGTACACGTCTGTACAGCAGGGGGAACTTGCAGGTGCTGCATGATTTCAGTCCTTCATGGCATAGTGGGTTACCAATTGTTTTCTTGGTGAGTATGGTCCCAGCTGCCTTGAGTTCATTGACAAGATCCTACTGTGTAGTTCTGGGTTGATTCCTCACCGTTCTCATGATCAATGTAACTCCACGAGGTGAGATCTTGCATGGAGCCCCAGACAGAGGGGGATTGACAGTGCTTTTGTGTTTCTCCCATTTGCAAATAATCGCACCAACTGTTGTCACCTTCTCAATCCAGCCTTGTGTTGGTCTACAATCTTGTCCCTGACATCCTTGGACAGCTCTTTGGTCTTGGCCATGGTGGAGAGTTTGGAATCTGATTGATTGATTGCTTCTGTGGACAGGTGTCTTTTATACAGGCTCGGTACCTGTATAAAAGACACCAGGGAGACAGAAATCTTTCTGATTGAGAGGGGATCAAATACTTATTTCCCTCATTAGAATGCCAATAAATTTATAAAACATTTTACATGTGTTTTTCTGGATTGTTAGTCTGTCTCTCACTGTTCAAATAAACCTACTATTAAAATTGTAGACTGATCATTTGTCATTGGACAAATGTACAAAATCAGCAGGGGACCTAATACCTTTCTCCTCACTGTATGACTTAGGGAGTGTAGTATCAGTTTGGTATAAGGACATGACATTATGAAATATGAATTAGTCCAACATCTGGGCCACCATGGAAATATAAGGGAATCCATAACATTGTCCTATACAGCGTAACATTACTATTAGATATTAAATAAAATAAGTCCTATACAACTTAACATTACTATTAGATATTATAAAATAAGTTCTATACAACTTAACATTACTATTAGATATTAAATAAAATAAGTCCTATACAACTTAACATTACCATTAGATATTAAATAAAATAAGTCCCATACAGCGTAACATTATTATTAGTTAGAATATTAAATTAATTAAGTCCTATACAGCTTGCCATTTTATACGTTTTTGTCTATTGTCAGGATATCCCAACTGAATCAGTATTATTACTTAGTTATTATATTATTATTAGTTATTATATGAAATACCTGGAATATAAATATAAATGATATAAATACCCGCCATAAAAAACACGGATATAACTCACAACGTGTCATGCTGGACAGTGTCGGGTACATCAGCATATGTAGTGTGTGTGTGAACTCTGACCTCTGGTGCCAGGTACTCTGGCGTGCCGCAGAATGTCTTCATGGTTGCCGCGTCGGTGATGCCTTCTTTGCAGAGGCCAAAGTCTGTGATTTTGACATGGCCGTCTTTATCCAGCATCAGGTTTTCCAGCTGCCATTGACAATTATTTTCATGTTACATGTCAATTTGTTTTATTTTTACATATAGTGACACAGAAGTTCTGTGAGTGTTGTGATTTATAGGCATAACCTATATATCCCATTCTGTTATTTAGGATTGGTAGGATTCGCCCCTGAGAGAATTCTACATAACCATCTAAATCCATCACAACACTATCTGTCGCCATTTCCAACAGCTACTATATTTGAGATTACCTTAAGATCGCGGTACACTATCTTAGCCGAGTGCAGGTAGTCTAAAGCCGAGACGATCTCTGCGCCATAGAAACGTGTGCGGTCCTCTGAGAACACTCGCTCTCGTGATAAATGAAAAAATAGCTGAGGGGAGAACAGGGCAGAGGGTCAGAAATGGTAATAAACCAGGAATACACATGTATGAAAGGTAGAGATTAAAAACAATTAATATATTTAGACAGGTATAGTTACATTTAATATATTTAGATGGGTATAGTTACATCTTCAAACAGGTATAGTTACATTCATTAAGTTCTCTGAAAATATGTATGCTTGAGTCTTGGGCTGATATTTATGGTTAGTGTTCAGTTTTGCCTTTCAAATCATAATGAATAAAAGGAACTTGATCAATGTTCCAAATCTAAGACACTGCATGAATAGCGTTTCTGGAAATAACGAGTGTTTACGGTTCTTGTAAAGAGCACCTGTCTCATGGAAACGATTGTCAACACACCTGCGGTCTCTGGAACATTGGCAACACGTCAGCTAAGCCCTAAAGTAGCGTGAGTATCTCTTACCTCTCCTCCATTCACATACTCCATGACGAAGCACAACCGGTCCTTGGTCTGAAAGGAATACTTCAGAGACTGGAAAATAAAAAACAGTTGTTTGTTGCACAAAGGTTGTTATTCTTCCCTCAGACAATGGTTCAATAATCCTTCTAATAATATTTAATGACATGTACTGTACAATATTCACAGCAAACTGGGGACGTCCTAATGACATATTTTAACGTTCCCATTAAGTCCCCTAAAGAGTTGATGTGAGACGTTTCTCCACAGAACATTCAATAACCTTTTCTAGTGGACTTTTGACTAATTCCCTGTTACGAGAATCCAAAAATGACCATGTTGGGATCTTTTCCAGAGGTTGTGCAATGGTCTCAACTGCTAGGATGTTTAAAGATGTTGTGTCATGGCCCCCTGGGACATGAGTTGCAGGCGTCTCCAAACATTGGAAGTAAAGCAATTTAATGGTATGTACGTTTTGTTTTTTCAATGGTAGGTTGTGGCCATCAGGAACAAGCCAGGATCTAGTCAATCACCATAAAAGGTCGCCCTAACAACCTCCCTGGGTGAGACTAGTGTGGTCTAAGCCACTGTCTCCAAGCATATGTACTGCTGCAGCTTTGAATCAAATCCGGCCTACTGCTCTGTCAGAAAAAACAACAACAATGTTCTCTATATTTCCAACTGCCTCAAATAAAGCGTAAAACATTGCCCCAAAACCTTTTCGATCTAAATATTCTTGGGAAAGTTCCCAAGAACTAAACAAAAACCTCCAAAAGACCATGACCTAACATCCAGGGCCTTTTCCAAAAATGTGAATACAAGTAAAAATAAAATAAATATAGGAAGTTGAAGACAGAAAGTGTCCACACGCAGAATATACTTTACACACTGCGTTGTTCTCCATACCCATAACAAGTAACACCACTACTGTTTGCTATTTACCAGTACTGGGTCATTGTGGATTTCAAGCACATTTACATTTCAGTCATTTAAGCAGACGCTCTTATCCCAAGTGACTTACAGGAGCAATTAAGGTTAAGTACCTTGCTGGGATTCCCCAAATAGTGCCCTATTATTGACCAAGCCCTGGTGGCGCGCTGGAGGTGCACTGTACAAGGGCTGCTGTAAAGACCTTCTCTAAACAATACTCACAGTTAGGAAGGGATGCCGGGTATTTTTTAAAACTCTGCTTTCTGTGAGTGTGTGAGCGACTTCATCCTGCATTACAAGGAAAGAGAGGAAGATTAAAGGGACAGAAGGGAGAGAGAGAAATAAAGAGAGGGTCACGGTTTTCAACCAGTTTGTAATCAACTACACTGACAGGATGTTGCTAGCCTCTAACAAACCCTCACTTTATACTAGATTCAAAGTAAGCAGTCCAATGCGTTAGAAAAACTGCTGCTTGTTGGTCCCTTGTATAAAATGAGTTGACAAACAGGCCTTTGCAGTGGGAGGTACCTTGGCAATGATTACTTCTTTCTTCAGGATCTTCATGGCGTAATACGTCCCGCTGGCCTTCTCCTTGACCAAAATGACTTTCCCGAATGTGCCCTTGCCCAGTAGTTTCAGATAGTCAAAGTCATTCATTGTCTATCCATAGAGAAATTGAGGAAGAGAAAAGGACACGGAAAAAAAGTGGGAAGGAACGAGACGAAGGGAGAAAACCTCAAGTCAGTCGTTTGTGTCGGGGGACAACCGGGCTTAGCGGGTGCTTCTGTCCGCCGCCGTGTGGCCTCACCTTCCGTTTGTGGTGGCTGGTGGAGGTGTCCATCTCCTCCTCGTTGACCTCGTTCTCTATCTGCGACGTGGGACAGCAGATGAGCCCCTCCTCCTCCTGGCTGGCCAGGGAGTCGGCCACAGTCTGGATGGCCTCTGCCCACTCGTCCCTGGAACCAACCGACAGCAGCTCACTTTAATATGCTAACCCGCTGTGCTCTGAGGAAAGTGCCCCTTTTCAAAGCACGTTGGCGTAAACAAACGGAGAAGTGACACGGATAAAGGAAGAGGGAAGACGGCGAAAGGAATTAGAGGGACAAAAAAAACGAAGAGAGGGAGCGAGCCAAACCTCTCATTGGGCGTGTCCACGTGGAAGGTTCTCTCGATGACAGTGGTCCACTGCAAACAGCGGATGATGAACGTGTTGGGCTTGGGCCGCTCCGTCTTCATCAGCTGGCATTCTGAGGAGCAGACGGGGGGTGGGAGGGAAGTGGTGCAGCAGAGTGTTGAGGGAGGGAGAAAGGAAAAATGACACGCATGGGTCAATGGACGAGTGAGTGGCTCGAGTTCTCTCCTTGACTGACTGAGGTAAACATTTGTCGCCCAGTGGCGTTTTGGACGGTAATGGAGAAATGTAGTGCTGTATTACATTCAGGGATCAGGATATCAGGTCTGAATGTCACATCTTGGTGTAACAACTGCATTACAATACAGGCCCATACTGATATTTTCAATTGATAGGAAAAATTTGAAGAAGTAGTACGTGGTAATTGATCCTTAAGACACCAATGGGTGACTTCTCATATAGTTGAAAAAAGTATCAATTGAGTCGGCCTTTTAGTCCAGGACCAGGCTTAGAGTCGGAGGAACCGCCCTGAAATGGTGAGTGGCCAAGGCGTGGAGGACCTACTTGCTACGGAGAAGTTGTTGAGGGGATAAGCCAGGTCAGCGTCCTGTGGTTTGTCCTTGTAGCCAATAAAGGAGCCGTCTGTCTTCAGCAGGAAGTAGCGTGGCCTCCAGTTCTTTATGTACTCACCTGCAACAACGAATGGCAAATTGGAAACAATCTCGCTAGCTTCCTGCTAGATTACGGACTGTCCAGCCAACTGAATAAGTTCACTGTTCAGACTTTGGCTGAGTCCCAAATGCCTCCTTACTTTTATAGTGCAGTGGTCCACTTGAAAAGAAGTGGGGTGCCATGTGTTTTAGCCTTGGACGACTCTAGTCAGTGGATTAATTTAACACTGAGGCAGGATTCATTATGCTTCCAACAGGACAGTGCTTTAAGGTCCATGCTTGCATTTCCTTGCATAGATCTCCTAGTAGACCAAATAGAACACCATTTTGCTAATAGGCTAACGTTACACTTTTTCGCCATGAGTGACAACAGTTGCAGCCTTCAAAAAAAATGTGTGGCTAAAGTGAATGGAGAGTTACAAATTTGTTCGCCAATTCCAAACCTCGAGACGCCGCTGTGTCTAGATAACTTTACTTTGTATGAGCACAAAAGTGCCTTAAACAAATTCAGGCGGCTCTGAAAGGAAGGATCTGGGGAGTTAAGCCGCCATCTGAGATCACAGCACTACAAGACAAGTGTGTATGTGACAGTGACACAGCTCGAGGCAAAACAGCATACACAGGAACACACACTGCACATACATACATCCGACAACCAGTCATACACATGTAGCTAAATACATATACATATATAAATATAAAAGTTCATTTCTTATTGTGTACAGTATATTATATTAAATCTGAAGGGGGTGTAACTGTTGGAAAGACATTAAACCTCCATCATCAACCGGTCAGCTCACCTCTCTTCTGAACCCAGCCTTCCTTGACAACGTTCAGGTCGCTCATCGTGGCTCTGACTCAATCGTCCGCCTGGACCCAGGGGGTTGGGTCAGCAGTCCTGACCTTCCTGTCCCTTCCTCTTCCTCACGAACACACACCCGATTGTCTCTCCGAACTCGGCCCGTCAGCCTCTGAATTCTCTCTCTCTCCCTCCTTCCCCCTCTCTCTCTCTCGTTTACTCAAGCCCTCTAGACTCACTCTTTCTCTGCTACTTTCTTCTCAGCACCTCACTCTCCTTTTGTCTGCTTTCTTTCCTCTCCACTTCTGGTTTCCCCCTACTCTGACTTTACTCAGTCTTCCTCTGCCTCTCGTTTCCTGTCTCACACTCTCTTCTCCCTCGCTCTTCTCCCTGGCTCTTCTCCCTCGCTCTTCTCCCTCGCTCTTCTCCCTCGCTCTTTAGGCACTCCAGCGGCGACTCTGCCTGGGAGGAAACACAGAGAGAAAATGTCCATGGATCGTTCCCTCCACACCCACACACTCCACTCCCAAAACCCCCTTCCCCTTCTGGTTCCTTTGCAAACACTTACGTGAGCACCGGAGTCATTGTTAAGACCCAGAACTTGCTTCCCGTCCCATCCCCTCCCTGCCCGCTGGCAATTTATCCCCCTTTCCTCTCTTCCCTCTACAGTAGGTCCACAGCTGCTGATGCAGAGCCCTTTAGCGGACTTTCTTAAAAGGTGCGCCTTCTTTACGAGCCTCCAAAGCATCTATTCTGGTACCTATGGATTATGCTAAGTGATCTATCAGGGTATGCACAAGCTACATCAGAGGCGAGGTCATAGCCACGGATAAGGACCAAGGCAAGGCTTTGCCTCTTTTGAACTGCTCTACTGTAAAACACTGCGTTCGCGTGAGGGCTTTAAGTAAATGTGTGATTGGTGCGCTTGATGCACTTTGGCAGCAGTTGGAAGCAAATAGCTGTGATCTCAAACTTATCGTCAAAAACAATGCCGTGAAAATTACCGTTTTTATTCCCAATCACTAGCTCCTAAATGAGGGCCAGTGGCTAAATTGAAAACATTAACACGGGCCTCTTGGTTGTATTCATTCCACAAACAATATGTTTCAGTTGTAATTAATTCCACCTAGTTTATCATTCAGATAGCCAAATGATATATACCCTGTTTAGATAGCAGGCCTAATATATTTTTGGGTGGTATGGTTATTTCCAAGTTTTATAACAACGTTGGTAGTAGAATTCATAACTATTTTGGTTGGATCAATGAGTGACCATGTAGCTTTCATAGTTTTAATAGTCATGTCTTTACTATCCAATGATATACAGACAAATTATGTGCATGTCAACCCAAGTGTGGAATTTGTTTAATGTGAACCCCCACTATTAGGAAACTCGCATGCACTAACAGTGTTTTGTTGTCATCGATGACTGGATGCCTATGGAAAAACATCAGACGACAGATGTGAAAAACCTTGGTCTGGGATGGAAAACAAATAGGAGCAATCCAATGACAACAAAAACAATGGCTGACATGAACTGGCGTTCCATTTTAGATGCGATTGCATGTTCACAACTGCAACCTTTTCAAGCAACTACTGTCCCTGAAATAAATAGGACAAGAGACATCGCTAAGCCTCGCACCACATACAAACAAATATTGAAACAACAGCTTTTGTTTCAAGGGCGTGTGGTGTCATTTGCTATTACATAATAACAATACCCTTCCATATACAGATTTAATTATGGAATAATAACAAGGGCACAAAATAAATAGTGGGTAATGGTGATATTTACACAACGTTCACGTGCCAGCAAATTGATAAAATGTCAACTGATTCGGGAAATAATTTGTATACCGAGCTAGCCTATAGGGCTAGCAAGCTAATAGATGCCAACTAGCCACTGAGGCTAACGAACGTAGGTTGTCAGCAAGCAGCTAACTAGCTGACAGTCTCGTCTACTCCTTAAATTTATTCGTTTTTTATGATTTTCTAAAATGTTGTCTTATTTCGTTGGCGTTTCCCTTTTCGATACAGATATAATGAGATACATGTGGCATTATCTTTCATTGCAGACATTATTTGTTTGGACTAGAGCGCAAAAACTGACTGGGCCGAAGCCAGACATCTCTACCAACCCATCAATGTAGCTTGCGGTTGAGAATCAGCCCAAGCCCTCCCGTTGCAGCATCCCAGCAGCATCACATCCCAAACTTGCAAATGACGTGCATTCGTGTTGGCTAAAATGCTAACGGCTGTTCCCACCCATTTAACGTTGAGATTAGGCTTCCTCCAGACCAAATAAATTACTAAATGAAATGACCACTTCATAAATCTTGTCTGCTAATTTTTCCAAAATGTGTAATCCAATTAAAACGTTATTGCTGTATTTTACCTGGTAGTGGTAGTCGAATATGATAAGGACACCCCCTTCGAGCTCTGTCTTGTGCTTAACGCAGCCAAATATTTGGTAAAAACAGCAAGTCAGTGATAAAAATAGAATGACCGTGATGTATCCATAGCTGCTGTGGCTGCGGCCAATTACAAAGCCCGAAAATAATGTTTTGTAGACAGAATTTGCCGCGACAGTCCTTCCCGGCCCCGCCACAAGCTCCAACAGCCTGCCACTGGTTCTAAGGAAATCTCGTGACGTCACGTGTAGACAGATTTTCCGACGACTTCCCTCCTCATGGCATCCATTCGCTTTTGTTGGTCCCCGGCTTTTGTTGGTCCCTGGTGTCATGTATGTGTCCACAAAAGCATTCAAGCATAGGCTTACACTTGGTCATGATAATTGATGTAATTTATATAGTCGACAGTGTTCTAACCAGTGATGATGTAAATATAGTTGATAGGTAATGCATTTGCAATTTGCAATTGGTTCAAAATATATTTCAGTTGCTATATTTTACTATCTAAATGATGGGGGCTTTGTTTAAATATTCTCATACTAATGGCCAGTCTAACCTCCTTTGTGACAGAAGGCCCAAAATACACATGAAGCTCTTATTCCTGGAGATCTCAAAAACTGCAAAAACAGGAAATGTATTTTGTCCACTGTCATGTAAAATGGATGTACAAATCAATCAAGTAGGCTTATGTCTTGTCATGACATTTAGGGGCATTTATACAGTCGACTCTCCTCAAACCCATGGACAGTGAAAATATATAGTGTAAATATTGTTAATAGGTTATATGTTGGCTATTTCTAATGAAATATGTTGATATTGAATGTTTAATGATATTTGATGCATTAGCTGTTTATAATTAAATAATTTGAAATCCAACTTTTCAGGTAATGGTGCTTCACAACCACCTTCTTAGGGACTGTCAGACATTTACATTTTTTGTAGTAGCACTAAACTAGCTCTTCTTATTCACCTAATCAATGAAGTGATGATTAGTTGACCAGTTAACTCAGGTTTCTCAGCTCTGGAAAAGTAAAAAAAACATGAAATGGCTGAGGTTTGTGAACCCCTGGAATAACGACTTTGTTTTAAATATATTTACATAAATATTCAAGACCAGTCAAGCCTAATTAATGGTAGTCTGTCAAGAAACACACCAGAACCTATGTCAAATCCTTTCCAATAAGTGGTTGCAGATGGTGACATCGTTTAAACTCTTAAAAACATTTCCAACTTGGTCCTATTTCTGAAAATGAAAATATCATTATCTGATGTTTAGTGAAGGGCGTTAGTGATGTTGGACAATGGGATTGTTTTTGTTCTACCAAACTTTTAAGATAAGCTAAGCTTTAGATTTGGCCTGACTACATGGCCGGACTTAGGGTGTGGTGCCTCCACCCAAATAAAAATGATACAGCAGGCTTTATTGACTTTTCTGTGGGCCACTTGGACTAGAGCTGAGAGTTTGGGAAGAAACACCACCACCTAGTGTTAAAAAGACAACTTAAAGGAATACAACTCACTGAACCCACTCACCCCAAAACGGCCACATACTACAATGTGATCATTGTAAGGACCCAATTCACAAAGTTTCTCAGAATAGGAACTCTGATCGAGGATCAGCTTTTTCTTTTGGACTCCAGTGAATAAGATAATATCGTCACATCCTTGATCACAACTTCTGCTCTGAGACGCTTGAATAAGATGAATGAATACAGGCCTTACTAGTTTTCATCCAATTACTTGAAGATGAGCTAGTTTCCCTGAAGCGGCCTAATTAAAGCAATGTCTGAGTTGACCCTTTCTTCCAGTGTTAGTTAGCTGAGTGCCACCGGTCTGTTATAGAGATGGCAGGGTTGGATTTCTCTCCCGTTGTAACTGAAGGAGGATGTGAGTCATTAGCTAGTAATGGCATGTATGGGTTGAATCCCAAATGGCAACCTATTCAGTAAATATGCCTTAAAGCACAACAATGTTGACCAGAGCCCAATGTGGTCCTTGTTGAAGAAGAACGGTAGTGCAGTTTGTAGGGAATAGGGTGCTACTGGGACATGGAGAGAAAATACTGCTCAGTATAGACAAAGAAGATTCATAGTTCTTACACGAGAACAACTGTGACCAGTGGAACATCTCCTCTCCGTTACCTCTCAAGCCACTGGTAAGAGGGATGGATGCTGTTTAAGGACGGAATTAAGTGAGACTTTAGGTTAACCGAGATTAGAGTAAACTGGAAATATAACCGCAGATATTCTTTGTTTTCTGGTCAATATATAATAACTTGTTTTCTCTCCTTTTTGACCACCACTTCCCTCTGTTGGTTTAACACTTCTATTGACCATCTTCAGAATTTTATTTACAAAAAGTTCCAATGTTCTAAAATAGCTAGTAGCTCATTTGAATGAATGCAATGAACAATTAGCTGGTTATTCTATCCTAATGCATGCTGAAACATCATCTCTGGGATAGCATAGCAGAGTAGAGGGTTGTAGACAAGCAACACAATGTAATGTTTTCTGCAGCTGAAGCCTGCTGAATGGCCGGATCCGGGGCAGCTATGAGACTGCACGAATTCAAGGAAAGACAAGACTTTGACACATATACAAGAAAACCTGGTTCAGCGCTGAGGTGAGTTAAGCTAGTTAACTGCTAAACATAGAGTTGAAAACTTGTTCAAGCGGCAAATGAAACATTTCTTTAATTGTTTTCAAGTATAATAGCATAAAGAACGAAATTCCAGTGTACCATTTGTAACTCATTAATAGGAGAGAATTGGTCAGGGGTTTGAATTCTTTTGCAAGGCACTGTAGGTGAAACACACAAACCATGCAGACCATCTTCAATGATTTTCCATTAAAACACAATTGTAAATAATCTGGGAGGTGCTCTAAAGTATGAATCTAACATCCGTAGGCATGGCAAAGCGCTTGGCTGGAAAAATTATTATGGATAACCATGCAGCTATTGTAGCTGAAATTGAGATTAAATCCTGTGCACAACCAGCATCTAGAATAATATTTGCATGATACTAAAAAACAGATAGTCTTTCTGTGTGAAGGTAGTAGCAAATGCTTAGTTTTGATTGTATTTGTTAAAGGTGGAGATCGGTAAAGATTAAATTGAGAATAATTAGGGTAAACTAACTTGCTCAGGGACAGAGAAGACAGATTATTTGATTACAGTGGTCGGCTCAGGGATTTGATCGAGCAATCCACCCTAATTTATTTTATCAGTAGAAGTGATTCTTTTGGTTGAGTCCGATTTTACAGTAATGTATAAATGGACCATGAACATTGACCAAATCTATTCTCTTAGTTATTCATACAAAAACTCTTCTTCTGAAATGTACTCTTTTCATTGTACTTGCAGAGTGACACGTCAGGGGAAGGACGTTGGTGGGCTGTACCCCAGTCAGCTGAGCAGAGTTCATGTCATTTCCTGTCAGGATCACAGGTACGCTACCAAGACAACAAGCCGAATGGAATCAAACCTGCTCTGCTGTATACACGTGCTGTGAAGTTTTTTTAGCTGGGTATCTAGAAATACTGAGGTCACCAAATTCCAAAACATCTCTTGACAAAACATTATCTATTATGCCTGTATGATTCAAATGTTAATTTTAAACCCAGAAAAACTGATTCTGCTCTTTACTCACACTACAAAAAATCCAGAGATTAACATAGAAAAGTTAATCACAAAACATAGATATGTTGGTAGATACTCTCATTATAAAATATCTGTCCATTAGAAATACCATCCTTCAAAATGCCTAAATGCTGTGAACACACAAGTATACTGATCTTCCTACCTATGGCACACTGCCTATAAAGCCCTTTTCCACAAATTCCCACACTCTCTAACATCTTTATTAACATGTAATAGCAATTTCTACATGACAAGAAAATTATATTGGCTAACCCTATGGGTTCCTTCAATGATCCTCCTTTACAGTATCTGCTATTTCACACTCCTCCATCATTTCAGCTTTTCTCTCCTTTTTCCATTTTTCTCCTGTGTCTCTTGCCTTCCCAGATTTGGTTGTATCTTTCAATTTTCTTCTTTGTGAGTCAATTAAGTAAACTTAAACACTGAACTGATATAAAGAAAAGTATTTTACAAAATGTCATTCTACCCTTGTAATTTACTGGCATACAGTCAAGGGAAATGGAGTGGGTGGGCATGTTCCCCCAGTATTAGAAGCAGCAATTTGTCCCCAGAAAGAATAACAACAGTTTGCAAATTTTTTTAATGCGCCCCTCCCCAAAATCAAACTACCTGCACCCAGTCAACAATAAATAATTTGTTTGAGGCTCAGTGTAAATACATTTACATACAAATATATAGTTTATTATCACCGCTGTACACTAGCATAGATATCAGACAGCATACTAATCACTTCGATATCAGGAAATGAAATGTCAACAAAACTAGCTAATGAGTTTTCAGTTGTGGCAATTGGGTTCAAAACATAACAGTGGGTATGTCAACAACCCAGCAAACCTGCCAGCCAAGCCAGCAACTTAGACAATACCAAACATACCACAATAGTTCAGATGACTTCTGGAGATGAATTATATTTAGCTGGTTACACAACAGTTATTGTGAAAGAACTAGAAATCTTTGATTTCTCTAGCTACCCAACAGGCTTGTCTTCATCATTATCAGTCTTTCACTCGTTTTACACAATGGGAATAAAACACCCAAGAGACCTAAGGTGGTGGAACAAAGAACTTATGTGAGGATGTAGGTTTTAAGCATTGCTTGAAAGTAGGAGGGGCCAGTTCCCAGTTTGCAGCATCCTGAAAACTCCCTGGTTCCTGCGCATGGTCATTCAAATTAACTCATTGTCGCCCAGTGTAGATGGGTGTGATGTCGGACAAGGCAGCCTTTTGTTGTTGGGATTTACCAAGTCATTTTGGTAGATTGGGTGCCTGCCAGATCAATCATGCTTGAAGATCTGCATTAGGGAGAAATCAGTATTAGACTAAACACACAAACACAATGATGAATAGCACAGACACAATGCTTCATTTGACTGTTGATAACTGTTGGAAAACCCAGCTGCTAAATGAGAAAGCCTGATTGAACTTCTCAAAATCCCAACTAGACATGCCTAAATCCTCTGGGAATTTTCTCTGGATGAGTAAATCAGAAATAGAACTTGCCAGGAACCAGCGTTGTGTTTTCCAAAGCATTCAACCAGTAAAGGACGTTAAGTAAATCTGGTGTGCTTGCCAGTCTTGAAGGTATCATGGTTGAGAAATAGTAACAGTAATATAATTAGTTCTAGTTGTAGTGGCGGAAGTGTTAATCATTTTTATGGTAGTAAGAGGGTTTTCAAAGGCACATTTATTTATGGTGATCAAATATGGTTTCTTTTATAGCAGTGTAGAATTATGAAAGTATTTTTCTAGTGGGCAAATTTAGTAAAATGGAGCATCATAAGTCGTTTCAAGTGTTAAGCCCTTAACATTTTTGTGAGATTAAAACGACAAGATTTATAGTATCAGTAGGAATTGTAAGAACACACAGGAGTTAAATACACAAAGGGCAAATGGGTAAGGGGTGGAGACATGACAACAGGTGAAACACATCAAATTTGTCTGTGAGTTGAAAAACATATAGTGACAAGCAAGTTAGTTTAGCTAAGATTGTAGCTATATTCACTTTGGCAACACGTACTATACAAAAATTGGCTAAACATACAGTATAATCTGACTGCTTGGCCACTGCCGAGGATGACACCTAGATACAATTGTTGAAATTGTGAAATGTTGGCATTGATTTTGAAAAACTTGACTGATCATGCAAAAAACGTTTTTCTTGTCTTTTCTTGAAGGATAGTGATCATATGAAGCAGTTTATTATCACATACTTGTTTGGCTCCTTAAATCATAATGATAATGGAAATCACCCTAATGGCCCTGATGAAAAGTTCACGGATCCTTGAATGTTTGGCCTTGTTACAGATACACAAGGTGACACATGTGAAAATGACAATTAAAGGTGAATTTCCCACACCTGTGGTTTTTTAACATGCAATTTGTGTCTGTGTATAAATAGTCAATGAGTATGTTAGCGCCACATGGAGGCACTGAGCAGGCTAGGTACTGGGCCATGGGGAGGAGACAAGAACTGTCAAAAGACCTGCGTAACAAGGTCATGGAACTTTATAAAGATGGAAAAGGATATAAAACGATATCCAAAGCCTTACAAATGCCAGTCAGTACTGACTCTTGGGACACTTGAACAAAAATAAGCTGCATGGTCGAGTTGCCAGAAAGAAGCCTTGTTCATGCAAGATGACCAAAGACTTTGCTTGACCTGGATGCATTTTGCCATGACGAATGGGCAGCTATGCAACCTGTAAGAATTTGGGGCCTCATAGACAACTATTACAAAAAGACTGCACACTGTCATTGATGCTAAAGGGGACAATACACAGTATTAAGATATTAAGTGTATATTAAGGGTATACAGACTTTTGAACAGAGGTCAGTTAATTATTTTCTTTTTACCATGTTTTGTTTTATGAATGTGCCATTCTGTTATGACCTACATTTGAATGTGAATTCTATAAGAAATAAACAATGTTTTGCCTGCTCTCTCATATTTGCTTTACAAATGGTGCATATTTTAATAATTCTCCAAGGGTATGCAAACTTTTAGCACAACTGTATGTATATCTTTCCGGAAAAATTAAAAGACCACTGCAAATTGAATGCTTCTGTTCCTCATTCAAAACTTTCCATTTTAACTTTGTTGTTTCTGGAGCTGTATATATATATATATGCACTCACCAGCCACTTCAATAGGAACACTTGGCCTTCAGAACTGCCTTAGCGCAAATGATGCATCATGCAGTTGCTGCAGATTTGTCATCAATGATGCGAATCACCAGTTCCACCACATCCCAAATGTGCTCTATTGGGTTGAGATCTGGTTGCTGTAGAGGAAATTTGAGTAGAGTGAACTCATTGTCATGTTCAAGAAACCGGTTCGTGATGATGTGGGCTTTGTGACATGGCACGTAATCCCGAAGTAGCCATTCGAACAAGGGTACACAGTGGTCATACAGTGATAGACATGGTCAGAAACAATACTCTTACAAATTCTGGTGGGATTTGTAACCTGTTTCCTGTTTGTAGATGACAGCACCAGGTGTGTTTTTCTGCTACCGTAGCCCATCTGCTGCTAGGTTTGATGTGTTGTGCGTTCAGAGAGGCTCTTTTGCATACCTTGGTTGTAACGAGTGGTTATTTGAGTTACTGTTTCCTTTCTATCAACTCAAACCAATCTGGCCATTCTCCTCTGTCCTCTGCCATCAACAAGGCTTTTTCACCAAGAGAACTGCCGTTATCTGGATATTTTCTCTTTTTCTGAGCATTCACTATAATCCTTGGAGATGGTTGTGGGGTAAAACTTTCTGAAATACTCAAACCAGCCCGTTCTCAAAATACTTAACAACCATGCCAATGTTCAAAGTCACTTAAATCACCTTTCTTCCCTATTCTGATGCTTGGTTTAAACTTCAGAAGATCATTTTGACCATGTCTACTTGCCTAAATGCATTGGGTTGCTGCCACATGATTGGCTAGTTAGATATATCTGATTAACGAACAGTTGAAAAGGTGTACCTAATGAAGCAGCCGGTGCGTGTATATCGCATCCTATTGTTGTACTGTACATGGCCTCCACCCATGGTTAGTCATTTTGTGTATTTTTGTGCATTATTACACCAAAACACATTGAGTATGTGTATCAGATTGGAAGTGTTGATCTTCTGTAAACCATGCACCATTGTTAGTTTATTATGTGTATGTGATTGTTAGTCAGTGGAGCGGCCTTTCATACAAACATTTTGAAGACAGTGAACATCTGTCAGGCCTAGAATAAATATCGGCATGATTGATGTTCATATAGATGTCTTTTGCCATTTATTTATAAATGAACTCCTGTAGTAGGAATTTATTTAGAATAGGTTTACAGTTGTTTTCAAAACCTGTTTTTGTATATAGTAATGTTTAGGATGAGGAAAACTAAATACTGTCATAAGATTAAAAAAAATAGAACAATGGAAAGATGGAACAAAAATGTCAGTGGATTGTTTGGTTTCCACTGACAGTCTTGACAGGACCGGGTCATGTGCCATTGCCTGTACCTAATGCTGAGTTTCTGACACTACCACCTACGCTGCTGCTCACGTAACTGTGGATATAAAGGCTTCTTTACAAACTTCTATTTAAATAACTTTCAGTTAATAAAATAAATAAGGTGTTTAATGGGGGTTTGGTGTGTTTTGCCAATGTACTATGGCTAATTGTTGTAAGAATAATTTTTTTTGTTGTGGTCTACTTACTGTTAATTTCCCTCGCTCCCTTGTGCCGCATGGTTTAATTATACACTCTATTACCTGCACTTTTTCCTCCACAGACTGAAACTTGCATCCTTGCAACACTCTCAAAAGCATGACGATGACCAGAATAATGAATATGCGAGGAGTTTTGACCTCCTGACCTTTCGAGCACTGGACACACTCCACCAGAGCACCAGTGCCGGTCAGCGTGCCTCTGAGACGACATACAAAGGAGAGTTTGGCGCGCAGTCCCTTCTTTACCGTCAGTGAAGCATTAATAGTACCTCTGGTCTAGGGCTCTACATCCAGCTTCATAATACTTTAAAGTACCTCTGGTCAAGGGCTCTACATCCAGCCTCATAATACTTTAAAGTACCTCTGGTCAAGGGCTGTACATCCAGCTTCATAATACTTTAAAGTACCTCTGGTCTAGGGCTCTACATCCAGCCTCATAATACTTTAAAGTACCTCTGGTCAAGGGCTGTACATCCAGCTTCATAATACTTTAAAGTACCTCTGGTCTAGGGCTCTACATCCAGCCTCATAATACTTTTAAGTACCTCTGGTCAAGGGCTGTACATCCAGCTTCATAATACTTTAAAGTACCTCTGGTCTAGGGCTGTACATCCAGCTTCATAATACTTTAAAGTACCTCTGGTCAAGGGCTCTACATCCAGCTTCATAATACTTTAAAGTACCTCTGGTCAAGGGCTGTACATCCAGCTTCATAATACTTTAAAGTACCTCTGGTCAAGGGCTCTACATCCAGCATCATAATGCTTTGAAGAACCTCAGGATTATGATAAAAAGTATTATGTCTTAAACAGAGATTTGGCTTGTGTACATATCTCAGCGATGAACAGAAATGCATGTATTACATTTGTAATAATGAATTGAATGTGTAATTTCAGCTCCAGATAACAGCAAGTTTTCCCTGCGCTCTCACCCTGGACCTATGCAGCAAGGGTTGGAGATGAGGAGTCCGGAGGGACAATTCAGAGCACCGTAGTAAGCAGTTCCAGACATTAAATTGAATCTATTATAAAGTTGCATTTTCTGTTTTTGTGTGAAATCGATCAGTAGTTAAGTATTTTGGGGACGTGACTGACATCAGGGAGGGGAAGTGACTGACATCAGGGAGGGCATGTGACCGACAGGGAGGGACGTGACTGACATCAGGGAGGGGATGTGACCGACAGGTGGGGACGTGACTGTCATAATGGAGGGGACTTAACTGTCATCATGGAGGGGACGTGACTGACATCATGGAGGGGACGTGACTGACAGGGAGTGGACGTGACTGACATCAGGGAGGGCATGTGACCGACAGGGGGGGACGTGACTGTCATCATGGGGGGGACGTGACTGTCATCATGGGGGG
>JACXGJ010003507.1:0-53190 GCA_016801105.1 Esox niger
AGCTGGTTGAGTTAGGTGACAGGGATTGGTTGAGACAGGAGACAGAAGCTGGTTGAGTTAGGTGACAGGGATTGGTTGAGACAGGAGACAGAAGCTGGTTGAGTTAGGTGACAGGGATTGGTTGAGACAGGAGACAGAAGCTGGTTGAGTTTGAGTAAAGGTGAGGGGAGCTGGTTAAGTTAGAAAACAGGAGAAAGGAGCTGGTTGAGTTAGGAGACAGTTAAGTTCAGTTACAAGACAAGAAAAAGCCATAAAGAGGGGATAGGAGATGATAGATCAAGAACTAGTCTTCATCATGCAATTATAGGACCTACAGAAGTTAATATTTATTTAGCATGGATGTACAGTAGTAGCGCTGCAATATGGCGTGATGTAAAGGCAATGTTCCAGTGTTTACTAAAAAGCACATTCACGTTAAAGGCTGTATCGTCAACTGTATTCTGGCAATAAAAAACAAACTTTACATTTATATTGTATCAGTTACTTTTCAGCCACACAGATTCAAGAAAGCCTTCAAGTGGGATATTGTACGATCAGTAAAATAACACTTATCTTCTGCTTTGGCTTTTGAGACATTCATAAAAATGTACATAGGCGCTATATATGCTTATTCGTTTCCACTGTTATTTGTGGATCTAAGCATACAGCAATAGGTGAAAATAACTGAAAGCCCCTCATTTTCCCTCGCTGATTAGAAATGTATGTTGCCACACACATGCTCTGGTGTGGAACTCCCTGGCAAAGGAACTCGTTAATATTCCTGCCCATGTCTGGCTAATGTCTTAAAGTGATAAATAGGAGGGGCTGTTGTTTGATTGTTCTTCACAGGCAGTCTGGGAGCTAGCTGCGCGGCGCGGGGGATTTAAGGTGGAGGAATCCTCTCAAAGCTCCTCATTCATTCTCTCAGAGATTCTGGGCTATTAATTGGCCCTGTCTACATGACTTCAGTGTTCTAAGAGCCAGTGGCGGCCAGCTACTGCACTGGATGTGGAGTTAGATGCTTCAAAGAGCCATGGCCAGATAAAAGGCATTCAAAAGACATGAAATGACATTCATGTCAAGCCCGGAGGTACATATCCACCCCAGCAGAACGCTTGGATTCGTGCACTGTGTATTGGCATGACTGAATAATCTACCTCATGGGAAATAATTACTCATGCAAAAGGGTAAAGATTTACAAAAACATTTTTATAGAGGATGTTTATATAGAGATAAACATATGGATTTGATCAATGAGACTACCATATGCTGTATGTTGAGGAGATTGACTTCATTGTTTTGAAGAGACAGTAATCTCTCCTAATAGAATTCAGCAGCGCAATACACCCAGGAGTAACTTTTACTATTCTAGTGGATAATGAATATTTCCAAAGCAGTCATATTTTTGCTCTATGTAGCAGATGATGTAATAACTGTTACAACAATCTAGCAATGATCCCACGGGAGTATTATTCTAAGAGTTCCATTACAGTAAATACAGAGTGAATACCAGGGGACTGCATGACTTTGCACAGTACACTGGAAACATAATGAATGAGCAGTAACTAACACATCTGCAAACCTTAAACATACCATTGCATTTATTTTAGCCAAGTACCGCAAGCAATTAGACACTGCTACACAAACACATGAGGACCGCTGCTACATGTTTTTTTGCCGCTGAGTTTCAGTTTCGTTTTTCAGACTTGACAAGCCATTGCTTGTTTAAGTAGAGCTATACAGGACAAGGTGAGTCCAGCCTTTAAAACTTTCTGATTCCTACTGATGTGAAATTGGAAGGTGAAAGCAAAAGGTGCCCAAATTTGGTTCATGTCAAGCATGTGATGCTTCAGTATTTATAACCATTAAGAGGTGTATATATATGTCATAAAATACAGCAGGACATTTTCAGGGTTGCTATTGCCCTACTTCACTTGTCACCCATCCTTGCCCGACTTTCTTTATAAGCCAGAACTGATGATCCACCCACCTTCGGGGAGATGATACATTTAACCCCTAGCAGACCTAGAAAGAAAAGAGTCTGTCCCCAATCTACACTATGAAGGTATACAGCACACTGTAGCCAGACAGTGTTTAGTAACTGAGTGTGAGACTGGAGTGTAAGTAATTGTGTTTATGGCGCCAAAATGTCAGGGCGTATGAAAAGCCTTAGCATTACTGTAAACTCCTCAGTCCCAGGGTTATTGTCAGACTGACTGCCCAATCATTTGTGTCAGTATTGTTGATGGTATAAAACATGGCTATCACACCGTGGAGAGTAGGGTTGGGTTGTTAGGCGATGTCTATGAAGACCAGTCAGGCCGCACAAGTGCTCCTTGATGGCTCTGCCATGAGCTCTGGCTCTACCCTGTTTGCTTCCACAAGGGCCTCCCACACAGGCAACCAGGGCCACCAGAGCTGTGCTCTCTATCTCGCTCACTCTCTCACTGACTGTCATTTCCTATTCTCTTCTATTCATTCTCTCTTGGCCTATTGCCACTATTTTCATTTCTTTGTTTCTTGCACATCTAATTTTCTACCCTGCTCTTCTCTTTCCTGACTTCTCACTTTGTCACCCTCATTCCCTCTTTCTGTATCCCCCAGTTTCTCTCTTACTCCTCTCCTGGATAGTGGCAGTACTGTTGTGTCTGTGGGAAGGCTACCCGCAGCGGGAGAGATCCTAATTAACAGCCTATTCATTTGCGTGGAGCGGAGGGCTCTTGCTTTCTGAGCACTTGTTTTATCGTGGCGCAGGGGAGCCCTGTCCGGGGATTTGGAGAGGGATAATTGCCTTTGCCGCAGGCTGCAGTAATCTGGTCAGCTAATTCATTATTTTAATAAGTTAGCTTCTCCTCGGGGGTGCGCTAGCTGCGTCGCGCCTCAAACCTTGGTGGTGCACCTCGTTATTGTGGCGCTCTTTTTCGCCGCCGCCCGCGCGGGGTTAATAACTGTTATTAGCCTCTCTCCTCAGCCTGTAATTTCTCGTTTAACTGGGGCGATTCGTACGAAACCTTTGCGAGCGACTAATAATCAACCTCTCCCGAACCAGGGGTAATCCCTGTGAAAGGGTCCATATAGTGGAGAGGAGTAATGAATGCATTCGCCTGCGTGCCTCTGCCTTTGCTCCATGTCATTATGGCCCCTGATGTTGCTTTTGTTGTTGATATTGTTGTTTTTATTCAATGCATCCAAATTCATTTGAGGAAATAAATATTTGCCTGAGGGCAGGAGAAATGGATCAGATTTATATACACAAATAGGATGATCATTAGGTTTGCGTAACTAATGACTTCATTTTGAACATAATCTTCTATCTCTCTCTAATAGACTGTGCAGACAGCGTTTGTGAGTGTGTGTGTGTGTGTGTGTGTGTGTGTGTGTGTGTGTGTGTGTGTGTGTGTGTGTGTCTGCGTGCGTGCGTGCGTGCACTCACACGGGCGGGAGGCGGCGATAGATTTAATGACTGCAATTCAGTCAAACATTTTGCGCATTGCCTGATTAGAAAGCATGTCATTTAAACAGGACGGGAATACAGAGAGGTCTCTACGAATAAAAGTATTGGGAGAAATACAGTATTGGAGATTGGATCTGCAGTTAAAATCCAATTATGAATACAGTTCAAAGTGGTTAAATGGTTTTCAATGCGCCCCTTAGATACATTATTTCACTTTGTGGGAGGAAGAGATGCTCTAATTCACTTTTGAAGGTTATCATAAGAACATGCAATAACTGTTGGCTATCTTATAATGTCTGTCTAGATCTTTCAACTTCACATCTGACAACGACGCTTTGTCTGTTAGCGTCCAATCGCAGCCACCCCGTGAACTAGAATATGTCCGAGGTCTGACATGAAATCCCAACCCAAAAGCAGTAAGGGAAACCAGGGCACAAAGCAACCTACAACTTTTCACATTTTTTTTTCTGTGAAAATATAATCGCAGTGTCTATTTGCACCCTGGTGAGAACAGCCACACGGCAGCTAATCGGTTATTTACACCCAACTAAATGACGGATAGCTACGTGCATCAACAGCAGCAGACGCCAAAGTTTACTGGTCATCTGGCATAGGCAGCATACTCCATCAATCTCCTAATCTCTAGGTTGCTTTGACTGCACTTCGTTGTACTCTGTATGTACTTGTTTAATGAGAAGTAAGAAAATACAAAACTTGATAGCTACGTACCTCAACGGTTGCAGGTGACAAAGGAGGATTCAGTTAACAAGGTTGGCAACATTAAACACATCAACAATGTTGTATTTTCCCGCACTTTGTACAACTAAACTAAAATGATCCAAAGTGCAAATTCTATGGTTAGCTATGCCCAGCTAATTTAGCAAATGATAGACGTAAGACAAGTAATTTAGCAAACGTTAACCAGCAATGGTTAAGGCATACAGTAATTTAGCTAACTAGTCGCGTTAGTGCTAGCTAGGTCTAACTGGCTACAGCTAAACATGCTTGGGAAAAATGTGAAACATTCAAATCTGCTGCAGTTTATTTAAATTCTCTGCGGTGTTGCTATATCCCTGTATTAGGTTTGCAACCACAAAAAATGTGCTAATTGTTCGATTAATAACATTGTTGGCTACGGATACCTGGGTGCAAATAGAATCGTTGGCTACGGGCACCTGGGTGCAAATAGCATAGTTCGCTACAAACACCTGGGTGCAAATAGAATTGTTGGCTACGGACATCTGGGTGCAAATAGCATCTGCCAAATATAATTTGAGATTTATATATAACACACATGCGTCAGCTAATTATACATATTGTTAATAATATTGAAATTGTTAACACTTCAACAGTAGGGAAATGTAACAGGCTGCAGTGTTAAATCTAACACTTTCTTCTATGGTTAAAGGTGATTAAAGTTATTGAAACATTTTGTGATTAAATGCATGGTATACTTTGATGAAAACACTCACAAAAAGTTTAATGATATAATGTGTCTTATAATGTTTCTAAAAACATGCAAAATTCCATAGAATATTTGCTACGGGGTTAGTTGTTACACAAGTTGTAATGTGCCCCCATGTCAAATCAGTCAATTTTGAGTCTAAAATGAGTTTTGTGAAAAAAATGCATCCATACTGTACTATGAAGAGGTTTAGAAAGGACATACAGTATACCTGATTAGTACATACTTTCATAGGACCTGAGCTCTAAGACCTAAACACTCCTGTGGATTCCATGGACTGACAACTCTTAGCTGTTCTAGTCCAAAGTTCCCCTAGTAGTGTTGTGATCTAGCTTCTGCCTGCCAACTCATGCTTCTGCTGCTTACAGCCCAAATGTTTCCTTTATGATTTTTTTATTCAACTTATTAAAATTCTTATGAAAAGGAAAACGATGCCCGGCAATGAAACGCCGTCTGAAATATATCATTTACTCTTGGCAAGTATTGTTGACTGACTGCTCATCTGAAAATTGGAATATCTTGATTATCTTCATAATCTTTTAATCTTCACTGGCTGTCGTATCCAGACAAGACTTGGCTACCCCCTGAAGGACGGATCCTGTCTGTTTCTTCTTGCCTTTCTATGGCATTTCTCCAAGCCACTGGGTTTCAAGATTTCCTTGCTCTTTGGGCTTTTGGTCTGGGTATCTATAAAAGCATGTTGTGATCTGCTGATGTACAAAGGGCTTTATAAAATAAATTCAATTGTTTTTGATTTGTCATGGCTCATTAATAAAAAATGTGACACAAAAAATTGAGAAACAACAAGAATATTTACAGTTTGTGCAAAAAAATATTTTTGTCAGTTAAACAATTGATAATTTATGGATTGAAGAAAACCTTCCTAGATTAGTTTTTAACCAAACATGAGTACATTGAATAATAGCTTTCTAAGTCAATTATATTTTAAGTCATGCTAATTTATTCCCTGTGTAACTTTGTGACCCTGTATCCCCTATCAAGTGTTTTCTCCTACATATACATTGTCTTAACATATTATTACAAGACATACTGGAACGTTTTATAACACCACACACTGAGGCCTCTTAATACATCCATTCCCTGCAGCAGGTCCAGAAGATCCTTCTCTATAGAACTCCATGGAGTTGGAAGGAAAATGTGTGGGGTCATGTTCTCCCCTGTAGGCGGGGTTGTCTAGCTGTCATCGTGTTGCTCTCTGCCAGCCATTGTGGACGGAGGGCTGGTGGATATTAAAGAAGGGCTATCTCTCCATCTGAGTTCAGCCCTGACTGACACATCACATAAGCTATAGTATGGGATGGCAGGGAGGTTGGAGGCTGACTGTGATAAAACATCTCTATTAAGGATGGTCAGAACAAAGTCTGAGGACCAAAGGAAACATCAGGTGCAGAGGGTGAGCAGTATTGAAAAGTACATGTATTGTTGATTTACTGGTGTGAACCCATGTTTTTTATTTGATATTTTATTCTAACCAACTACACAATCAACTGCACGAATAACTAAATAAACTATTTTCTTCAGTCCCCTGGAAAAATAAATAGAATTGAAGCAAACATTCTTTGAAACTGAAAGCGTTTCTGTGTCCCAAGTGGGTGATTTGCCCCGAAAAGTGTAGGGCTGGCTCTAATGTGCAGGGAGGGATTTGGATAGGCAGACCGACAAACCTCTGTGGCACCCCATGATGACTTATTCCCCACCGACGTTGACAATCTCTGATATAGTTGTTGCCATGGTCCCATTTTGGCTTTACTCACTGAATGATGTGCTTTCAAATATGAAATAAAAATACTTCCAAAACTGTTAAACACAACACTGTGACAACTGTATTATGAATATGTCAGACATTGAAATGAATACCAAAATATCATTTTCCTTTAAGTGAGAGGTATGGCCTATTTCCATAGAAGCCCATCTTTAATATCAGCTAATAAATTGAGTGATAATCCATATAATATTTAAAACCGAGCTCAGTCATACAGATGGCCAGTGTGGGTGTCATGATAGTACAAAGTAGGATGAGATCATTTGTTTCTTTTTATGTGCTCTAGAAAACAACACAATGTACTCACTTTTATCCACATTTAAAATTAGTTCAAGGTCAATAAAGAATCTCTAGTAAATAAGACATATACATCCTAAACATAAAGGAAAACAGAATACTGTACACGATAGTATAGTTAGTGCAAAGGATACTATGTTTTACAGGCAAATCAATACTTTATACTGTTTATAAACCATAGTGTGGAAAAGTACAGGACCCAAAAAGAAACCCTGTGGGATGCCAAATAAAGGTGACCCAACACTTCCTAAAAATTAACACTGTGTCCTGTCAGTCAATTTTAAACCATTTACCTGCAAGCTGATCCAAGCCAATTTTGATTTGAATTGATCATAAGTGGTTACAAATAACAGAAAAACATAATACTGCATTTTGTCCAAACTGTTGTTCATTTATAATCAGTGAAACAACAGAGACAGTATTATGACATACCCGTTCCTTTTGATGAACACTTAGATTGGAAAGATTTCAGCTGAGTGTTGATTAAGAGATTCAAACATTTTTGCTAGGTAAGAAAGTTTAGAGACAGGTTGGTAATTATTTGAAACAGAAGGGTCTCCACCTTTGTGGAGAGGGAGCACATGGTCTGCCTTCTAAAGCCTGGGGATAATACCAGACATGATCGTCAGATAAAAATGTGTTAATGATTCAGCAATCAAGGGGGCGGAAAGCTGCAGTAAAAACAGGTCAAGCATATCAACACCAGTAGATTTTTTATCATCAATCTCAAGCAAGGTAGTTAGCACATCACAGGTACTAACTTGTTGAAATTAAACACTAGTTCCTAGCATGCCTTGTTGAGAAGTTTTCCTTAATTTAAGTGAGAGGTTGGGAGAAGAACACTGACTGACCAGGGTTATTTAAACCATTAATCCTCTCAAATAACAAGTCTGCAGAGGTGATTAAAAATAATTAAAAGCATCACTTATTTCATTTTTTTCTGTAATGATGCCTGAGTCTGACAGAACCTGCGTAGGCAGGAAAGGGGATGAATTTGCATGCTTCAGCGAATAAACAGTTTTCTAGAATTTACAATATATTATGCTAATATTATGCAAAAATAGTTTCCATTGAAAATGTAATCTGTCATTGCAACAACCATTAAGCACCCACTGCATTGCACAATGTTTGTCCACTTCTGTGAGGTATTGGCTTCTCATTATATATTATTGGTGGCAATCATGTGCTGTGTAGTAAACGTTAAACCTGTGGAAGCCAGCCACAACCCCTTGTGTACACAGGCTGATGGTGTGGCCCATAAAGCTACACACATGATACTAATGACCTGGTTCACTATTAACTACTATTACCCACTTAATGTCCTTCTTGACTGGCCACATGTGGAGAGGAGGCTCAACGTTGACTTCTGGGGCTGCCTGGGGCTCGTTCAGGGCAATCGCTTTTCAAACCCCACCGTGCCATCTGTTATTGCAGCCGCTCCCCTTCACAGGAAGGCAGTTGGTAAGGCCGCGGCAGCCTGTCCCACACCCAGGTGTTTACTCAGGTTTCATGCATATGGATGCTTGAATGTTGGAACATCTATAGTGATCCTGTCCACGTCTGTGAGTTGAGTGCCGGGTGGTTATTGTAAGTGCGGATGGACAGGAAAACAACTATCCCTGACGGAAAATGTACAAACAGGAAATGCGTGTAATTGCAAGGTATGTCTATTGTAGCTTCATAAAATGTATGCACATCCATCTCTCATGATTAAAGAGCGTTTTTGTTGATTTGGCCTTTTTTTCCAACAATTCTTAATTGAGTTCCAAATAGAGGAACTTTCATCTCTGAAAAGACTAGTGAGATTGAAATAAAGTGGTAGATCTTTTCCCTCAGAATGCAAGCCCAGCCCGGTTGAGCCCAGCTCAGCTTACAGTAGCATGACTAGATGCTAATGAATGGTCCCTCCTCTCATCACACACACCCCAGTCCCGCTTGCATTCATCAATTCTCATTAGGGAAAATCATTATGTGTAATGCAAACTTTTGGCCAAATATTCATCACTGTCAGCCCTGATCCACGCAAGCTCAATGACAGATGCAGGCATTGTGAATGCCTGAGCACTGACTTAGCTCTTTTATACCCTAATCTCTCCTCTCAGAGTGAAACTCAAGCAATGCACTGCTAACACCAATTACTTTATGCAAAAAGAGTGGAGGAGAGTTCAGAAAGTGGCGTGAGTGAAAATGGTACGGCTGGAAACAAGCTGTCGGCACAGTGGTCACAGCATGCCAGAAATAACCCAAAACACTTATGTCCTGCCTTTTGTGTGATTGCCATCAAGCTGTCTGCGTATTTGTTCAGTCACTGGTTTGTCTGGTAAATTTGGCCTAACAGAGAACTTGGGTTGTTTACAGAATTTGGAGACAAGCCTGGGATCGGACATTATCAGCCACCATTAAAATGAATAAGAACTTCAACCATCCGAGTGTTAGAGGGAACCATCCTGGCATTTATGTTAAATACTGGTGGAGGATTCACCATAAATCATGCCCTTATAGTCGGGGGGGTTCTAGTAAAATAAATTATACAACCCTTTTGTATTTAGCATGACAGTTTACGCACCTTTTACAGAACAAATGCATTAAAAGTAAAGGATGCTTTAGGCAGTTAATGTTGCTTAGGTAAAGTGTCATCAACTGTATTCAGTCCATGGATTTTATTTACACCAGAGAAAGACAGAGCGGAGACACTTGTATTACTATTATGTAGGACTTAATACAAATATGTTTAGTGTCAATTGCATTACTTTTGCGCTGTTTATTGTGAAATTATATGTTGTTTACGTTCCGTAAAAATGTCGAAGGTCTATAACTCAATAAATGTCTTTAAACAGGCAAACCCACCCCTAAAAAATTCTTACACAGTGTCATAGCTCCAATATAAAAACTGAACATTGGCCGTTGATAAGGCCTTCATTATTATTATTTTAAGATGGTATGGTTTTGAATTTTAGGTTTTCTATGAAAATGGGGTCACGGGCAAAAAAGTTTGGGATCTCCTGTCATAGACTTCAGACAGTGGATGTGTCCGATCCACTGTTTGAAGAGCTTATCTACGTCGCAGCCATAATGCTTTCGCCAGCAGTGTGTTCCCCCATACAAAAATAGCTTGTGCGTGTCATTCTCGTAAAGGCTGTGGGATCAATACCTTCATTCCCATTTCAGCTCCTCTGCCCAAGAATAGACCAGCTTGCAAAATGGAGCAGCAGTGTCAGCTAATCACAGCCCTATTGCTTCAGTCATCCATGCCCCGCCATCGTTCTGTACAGGCCACATGGGCCGCCAACCATGGATAGATTTACCCAGAGGTCAATGGGACGGCTGCTCCGCCTCCCTCCTGCCAACCTGATCACAGGGAGGGTACCAGCTCACCCCTCTGCAGAGAAAATGAGATCACAAGAGAACCATGGGAGGGCTGCCTTTGGAGGACCTTCATTCCGGGCTGTAAGATAATAGCGAAAAAACCATTTGCATCAACCAGAGGGACATTATAATAAATCAGAAGCAGTCATAAATTCTCTTAATGCTTACCACTAACAGGTGTTAACAACTGACTCTCAATTATTGTCGTTCAGTCCTCGCTACAGAGCTGTATGAGACTGAGAGGGCTTTTGCCTCTAATTGACTTAAATGAAGGCCTGTTGTGGATGCAGGCAGGCTGTCAAGTGGTGTGTTTCTTTCAAGAGAGACCTATTCAGATAAAATGCACCTGGTTGTTAAGCCAGCTCAAGAGTCCCATGTTCCCTGTTGATTTGTATGAACTTTTTCCGACCGTTTGATAATCCCATTCCTATTTTAATTCCAGTCTTATCGCCCTTAGGTCCAACTCCTACTTCACCGTGCTTTTATACGTTCCCTTCCTATATCTCCGCATGCACACATGTGCTATCTTGGTTCTACCGTATATCCATAGTCAGATAGAAATACAGCAACTGCCATACAATGATGAACTGTATTGACAATCCATCCACTCCTATCTCCTCTGGCAGATATAATTTAACTGTGGCTGTGATGTGATTGTGAATCATCAGTGGTATACACATTCATGTAGTCTCCTGCTTCTACTGACGAGAGGCTGAGTAATGACACATCAGGGCTGAGATGAAAAGCCAGACACTGGGCCGTATGGTCCCTGAGCATCACTCTTCCACATAGCAGGGATCCTCTGCTCAGTATCCCTGTCCCTTTCCCGCACACACACAAACACACAGACACACAAACACGTACACAAGCCATTGGATGCAGATTCAAGAGGAGATGGAGCTTTGGAGGGCAACTGATGGCCTGAGGCTGTATCTCTGTGGTAGAGGCCTCATTCACTCCCCTGAAGGCTGCCACTAAAAACAGAAACCAACTGGATTCCCGCTCTGGGAGGATGGGAGTGCAAACTACCACTACCGACTATGAATAGTTAAGAGTCATTTATCATCTGCAAAGTGGGTGTATGTCAGTCAGATCAGCTGATCTGGTGGCATGGAGAAATTCAGACCAGGTTGATAGCTGAGTCATTTACTTCAGAATGAGAAATGGGTCTAGCATCATTCTGAAACGGCATTCCTAAACCATGTGTGGTAGCATGGAGCATTTTCTGATGATCAGTAAGGAACCTGTAGCCTTCAGTATAGGTCTCTTACCCAAGGCCTTGCAGGTACTCGAGTGAGGCGAACATAAAGCCATGGGGGAATAAATCCCAACAGGGCCTCTCTCTATTTCTCTCTTCACTCTCTGCGTGGAAGTCTGCAGTGTTGGCTGTCATAACAGAGCCCATGGCAATAAGCTGTAAATCAGAGACATACGCTCTCACACACTGCCCGTTTCCTTTGTCTCCCAGTGATATAGAGCACCTGAACTTTTTCTCAGTCTGATTCATAGATTGCAGGAAGTCCCTCAGGGCCCGGTGATTAAACAGAAAGTAGAGTGTGTCAGTCGCGAGCTCCAGGGACACCATGACCCTCCCCCTCTTCTACCACTCACTGATCTGCTGGAATAGAAAGCAAAGCGAAACCTTTGACCTAAGTTTGATACTAATATCCTAAATTACCTAATGACGCAGCATGTGGTGCTATTTGAGAGGAGCTTTGTAATTCATCTGTATTCAACAGCTGGATGAGTTGATTTTATCAGGGTCCTTATCAGAATCGTGGATTAAAAATAATGTTAGGATTAAAAGGGTTGGAATTCATTAACTTCCTCTAAGCCATACAGACGGTGGAGTCATAACTTACAAGCTTGTAAAACGAGAACTATTTTAATAAAGAATACAATTACCTACATTTCTTAATTCATTATAATATTTGTACACTCAGTTATACTGTAATTCCATATATCATTGATAAAAAAAGTCACAATATTTTGAAAAATAAATGTTTTTATCTAAATTATGATTCTAGAGGCTACATACTTTTCATTATATAACACTATCAGGTATTTTCAGGACCATTACAGAATTGGAGACCGTCTGTCTCGGAAACGGCACTTTAATTCATCTCAAGCATTCCACATTACATTTTTTGCCTGGCTTGCCCACAGGGACTTTCACTCTTTCTGCTGTCTAATTTTAATCGGATGCTTTTTGTTAAATGTTTAACTTAAATTGGGACCCTCATAAATATTCCAAATCACTCGCTCTGTGTTTGATGAGGAAATGAGACTCCAACCCGCCACAATTCCCCAGGCTATACCGGAAAAAGATCCCTAGAACTTAACTCTTATACACTAGACCTGTGTGGCTCCCTGACAGCCTGCATTAGTGTGCAGCAAATTATTTTAACAATGCCAAGCCTGCCTTTGTGCTGCAAGTGTTAATGATGTTATCTCATTTCTGTAGGTAACACTACAATCAGCAATCATTACTATTGTTTGTTGTGCCATCACAAGCTAAAGGTGTCTTTAATTTGTAAAGACATCACACCTTGAACCAAATTTGAACCGTGCGCTATCCCTATAGTATTGACTGTATGCACACATTAGACTCTGCCCACATGCAAATAAATACCACCCCTGCCCACATAAACACACCACACATTATGTGCCTGCTACTACTGTTACTGTTTATCATTTATCCACCGCTAGCCCCAACCTATATGCCCTACATTCACCTCAATTATTACACCCACTGACTTCATACAGGTACTACCAACTTATATAATCCATTGTTATTCAAATATTTTTTTTTAAATGTGTAGGCCTATTGCTGTGTGTATAAACCGTGCGTTTCTACAACCCTGTTTCCCAAAAGTTGGGACGTTGTGTATAATGTCAAGAAAAACAGAATGCAGTGATCAATGAAACCCTGTATTCAATAGAAAATGGTACAAAGACAAGGTATCAAATGTTGAAACAGAGACATTTTATTGTTTCTTGAACAAAATATGCCCCCTTTGAATTTGATGCCAGCAGCACAAAGCCCATCAAAAACAAGAAACAGATTTAGTCTTTGGCCTATTCATCTTGGAATGAAGTCAGTAAAAAATGGACTTCCTCGAAACAGGAAATGCTGAAATATGTTTACTTGTATTCAAGGCATCAAACTCAACCGAACATGCTGTCAAATGAACACGCTTCTATCTAATTTCTATCAATTTGATGGTGATGACATGAATGTAGAAGTTAATTTCAGAGCAGTGGAGACGTTTTGTAGCACCTAGGTGTATCTTCCGCCTAAAATCCCCCTGGGGCATTTTGCACCAAAAAAGGGCAGCGTAAGATTAAAACATGACACCAGAAAAATTAGAGGGAGCGTCCCTTGGATCCAAAAGGATACCTCAGCGTAAAATTCAGACTGACCATAATCCCTCCTCAGATAAAGAAAAGCAATGTATATAAGTGGGACTGTGATAGAGCAGGCGGATCGTATTGCAGCATATGCAGTGTTTAACTAGGGACTGAGATGGGGTTCAGGATCAACTGGCCCATCTGAAGAAAGCCCGGAACATGTAACATGTTGAACAAAACCCATTGAGTCATGTCTCCAAAGGCCTTTTCGAGAGCACATTGGAATTCACCCTGTGAATATTGTCACAAAAAAATGTATATTATCTGCCATGATTCCAATGTCAAGTAAGAATTGTGGGAACTCTGTGTATTGAGAACTGAGGGACACTGGGTATGGCCCTGGATGCTTGTAAATTAAACTATGAAAAGGGATTGAATAACCTGCATAGCTTTCATGTCTAAAACCTCAGAAGACAATTTGAATACGAATTGATATTTGGTGTTACAAATGAACAATACCTCTTTTCAGAATGACCAGAGTATATTGTTACCAGTGTAACCTCATTTATGGGAGTAAAATCATCAAGCTTAAGATAGGTTTTCCATAGGCCAATCACGTCCAGATTATGATCAGTGACTACAGGACAGGCTCTGTTTCTGGATATAAGAAGAGCACCACTCCAGCTAGGATGGAGTCTTTCACTATTCAGCAGGGGATTTTCTACCCCAAATGTATTTTAAATGGGTTTTATGCTTCTGTTTTCCCCAGAATATTTGTCAGCATTTGATAATGTTGTGACACTATGTTGCTATCAAGGGGGATAGCTACAAACATAGAGGATAACCTGGGGTTGGGCGCTGGCGAGGACTAAATATGGCAAGTATAGTGTATTGAGGTATTGTTATACGCATTGCCAATAACAATGTCAAGATAAAACAGTCAGAGGTCACAAAGCAGAACATAGCTTTAGCATATGAGCTAGCTAAAAATATGTGTCAGCATCAAGTTGTTGTATCTGAACCCCTGCCAGTTAAGGGTACTGGTGAGATCTTTGGCAGATTCACAAATATCTATCTATCACCGACTGAAAACGACTGTAGTTCTGCCGGTTGCAGGTGATTTTGTAGTTAACCCCATCCCTTATGTTATCAATCAAACAAACACCCATCTTCTTTAAGCAGCTATCCCTTCAGCTTAGCCCCATCCCTTCAGCTACCAGGCAAACTCTAACCCCATCCATGTCCTTTTGTTTAGGGGCTTAAATGTTAAAGATGATCATCTACAAGTTGTTTAAAGAATACTGAAAATATCCAAACTAATGGGGTACCTGTGGCCTTGTTGAAAAACGAAAACTGTCAGTGATCCCTGATCAATGTCACAACATTATCAAATGCTGACAAATATTTTGGGAAAAACAGAAGCATAAAACCCATTTACAATAAATTTGGGGTAGAAAATATAAGCATCTGTGTTTCCATCAATCTCTCTCCAGACAGTTTCCAGACAGAGTTGTGAATCTGTGCCATGTTCTAGGGTCACGACCTCGACTGCTGCCTCACCAGAGTATCTCCATTTCACACTAGAGGAAGCTTTCACTCAACAGCTGGGCGGTCTCTCTCTCTCCTGCTCAGAACACACACATACACCCACACATACACACACACACACACAAACACACACACACACACACACACACACACACACACACAGACAAACGCTGTTATTTTACATATGCAGCATCTCTGCATCCTGTCTTCCTCACCAGCCACCATACGCCTTGGCCCAGGGCCCTGCAGGGCGCAGGAAAACACAAATGTCACTCAGGATTGGGAAAGGTTACGGGGAAGCCGACAGTAAGACACAGTTAATTTGTTCCCCAGGGTTAGAGGGGACCAGTAGAGTGATCTGGCTTGCCCAACACCAAGTAGTGATATTGTACACTACCAAAAGAAAGAACTCTACACCGCTTTGTTTGAGGCAATCAACAGAGACTGTACTGCAACTGGCTGTTAATGAATGATAATACTTTAGTAGAAAATCACGACATTTCTGTATTAATGTGTTAAAATCCAATGTAACAATTTTTTTTATGTTGAATGTTGCATGCAGCGCAATTTAATCAATACATGATTACTTAGTGGTACTTTAGCTAAATGTTTGTGATGGAAATATCATATGTTTTGACCAGTATATAGACACGCGCGTAGGTCCATGATCAACTCCAGATATTTCCATATCTTCCAACTGCACACTACAGTTAATAATGCATTAATTAAACTGTGCTCCTTGCAATAATAATGTACCAAAGGTATTAAAAAGGATAACAACTACACAGGAGATGGGTGTTTTAACTCAACAAATGTTTTAACCATTAGCTATTAACTTCCAACCAGGTTGTTATTGTATAGATGTAACCATGATGGTGGATGTGAACTGTGTCTGTCTGTCTGTCTGTCTGCCCTCTTACTGAATCGCTGACTTTCAGCGTGTCTCTCTCCCTCCATCTCACGAGGTCACCCCTTTGGTATCGCAAGCACAGCAGTCACATTGTGCTTCAATGCAGACAGATTGCTTATAATAACCGTTAGGGACCTTTCATTTTTCATTGTCAGCAATTTGCAGGATAATTTTGGCACCCTTTAAGGATCTAACTCCCCTAATAAGAGGATAAAAATAAACAAGCTAGCTGTGAAAGCACTATATCGGGATGGCATAATCCTATTTACAAGTCTGGCCAATGAGATCAAACCACTGCAACACAGTTATAGGTGGCAATTTTCGCTATTTTTAAAACAAGAAACTACTGAGCCTAAGGCCTTAGAGTGCCAGGATTACTAAGTGGATAAACCGTCACTTTTAAAATTTAATTTCCAAAGGCTAAAGGCTAACAAAGGAAAATGCTCAGTCAATCTTTATCATATAATAAACATACTACGGTAGAATATCATACATTTTGGGCTTGTTTTCTAATCATTTGCTATTTATTTATAAAGCATTTATAAGCAAGATTACAAATCTACAGATTTGAATAGTATAGAATTCCTGAGTATGATGCAGAATTGGTCTCTATTGAATAATAGCTTTCTGTATAGTCTCAGCTCAAGGATAAGGTGAATGATGCAGGGTTTGGTTGACCAGTCATACATACAGCTGAGGCTCTTGTGACTAACCACCACAGTGTCTGACAATGGTCAAGGTTTTGGTGAATATTTGCAGAATTACACAGCAAGTGGTGATAAGAGATAATGGATGGGTTGGAAGTAAAGTCAAGTTAAACAGAGGTGTTGGTATGGTGGGAAGATGAGCTAGTCAAGTCAGGGTAAACAGTTTGCAGGGCAGTGTTCCACCTGTTTGTCTCCAACTCCCCACTGAAAGCCCACAACCCATTGAAATGTAGAGGGAAAAGATAGAAAGAAAGAAAGAAAGAAAAGAAACAAGCACAGATATGAAAGAACACAAGTTAGTATGGCAGGAGATAATCTGATGGGGGCATTCTGAGGGACAGGGGTTAAAGGAAAGGGGCTAATAGCTTAATAGCTTCTTTGCTGAGTGAGATAGACATTTTAAACATAGCATAAGGTCGATGCAGGACTCTGTTTTGTATGATAAGATCAACTTTTTCACTGTCTTTAAAACTTCAACACAGATCGACCAAGGTGAAAAAGTAGTAAACCCATTTTACCCATTGCTCTATCCCTTTTTGAGAATTATTTACAAATTATATATGTAATGTAGACTGAACCTTGCTACTGGAAATGAGGATCACAATATCTACAGAATGTTCAATATTTCAGGTTTAAACAATTTAAAATGTTGACATAAACCTATCAAATACTGTTTTGAAAAGGGTTGGGTTCACACCAGGGCAAACAGTCCAAGTGAAATAAAACCATGCATGTGACATTCATTCTTAGCTTCTATTTACCCCTTTCCTGCACTCTCTTCATGTATCTAATATTTCTAATTTACCACCGTCCAGGAAAAGTGACACAAGAAGCCATAAATTCCCTTCTAATTCCAAATAATTCCGATTACATGGACGAGTAGTTTTCAATCAGAAAGATAATCTGGATGATAGATGGTGGGATAATTGGCTGTCGCTGCCACGTAAATATTGTGTCGTTCTATTAATCTTGCCGAATGAAGTGTCAAGCTGTCACTCATTCGTCAAACTGAATTAGGAAATATAACGAATAAATAAATGTATGTGGGTGGAGGCGGTGTTTCAGTGAGTTAATGTGTGTGTGTGTGTGTGTGTGTGTGTTTATATGCGGGTGTGAATCAGAGAGAGCAATAGATGCTTGCTTCTTGGTGAGGCAGTGAGTGTGTTTGAGTGAGTGAGTGAGTGAGTGTGTGTGTGTGTGTGTGTGTGTGTGATGCAATGGCAATGACAGCTCAATTCATGGGTTATCTAGTTACTAACCAATCAGCTGATCAATAGCATATGCCTATAGCAAGGGTCATATCAGGGTATCTTTTCAGTAGGGAAAAACATTTGCACACACAGTTATACCTTTGTTTCATTAAATGTTCAGCTGGAAACGTAAGCTAGACTATCTTAAAAACAGGATATTATACCCCATGCTACATTTTGCTTTGGCCATCTTTATCAGAAAATATTATTTTCTGTTTCAGAGTATCTCCTTTATGCTAAACAGTTCACTGTTAGCTGTGGCGTGTAATGTAGAGATATATAAAAACATCAAGGACCACTCTTTTAGATTTACATTTAACCCAAAACAATGTTACATCTTTCCCTCAAAATATATATTGCCTTGTTGTTATTGTACTGTATTAATTTGATTAATTTGCCAAAAGGTTGTTATATACTGTACATAATTATCCAGACACACAAAAGAGTCCTTATTTTCCCACCATTCCCTAGGTAATATGTCAGCAAGTCTGTTCACCTGTGTGGGAGGAAGATAAAAAAATCTACCAGTGACATCTTCTTAATTTAATTTATAAAGATCATAATTAATGACCTGCAGGCTGCAGGAAACCCCATTTCAGAGCAGTACAAAAAGGGCCCCCGCCATAAGAATAAAAAGGAATTGAATTCTGAATTAAATCTCAAATATCAGTAATTTAAAAGAAAAGGTCAGCTCTAATGGAGTCCCTCCCGGCTTTTTAATATCTCGTAATTCTCTTTAAGGAGCGTATACCTGGCCGTGACGTGGCCTGCTAATGAATAGAATCACCAGGTGTTTGTAAAGGCAAACAAAGTGCAAATGTCCTCTGAATAATCAGACTGCTGGCCTTCCTGCCACATGGTTATTAGGTGTAGGCAGGTGAACTGAACTCCCTGCATGACGTGTGACAAATTATATCTGCTCAGAGGATGGGCTGGCGATTTATCTGCATGATAAAGTCAAAGCCTCGCTCCATTTCAATCATCAGAAAAGAAATTTGATTAATGAGCTCATGGTATCGACACACAAATAGAAATCACATATTATAATTAAGCCACTGCAGATTCCTGGGCACTGCTTGCAATACTCCAAAAAGGAGCACACTCAGTTGTGCAAAGGGATGCCCCTCAATCTATTATCTGCCATTCCTTCTATCCATCAGTTAAATCACAGCACAGCGTATGTTCAAAGTGCCAGGGTATGGGGACAGGTCTGGCGTCATATTGCTTCAGAGGAACTCGCTTCAGACAGTCAGCCCTAAATTTACAGTGCAATGCTTGTGTGCCCCCCCCTCCCCTAGTGGGTCAGCCCCTCCCCTCCCGTCCCTGACATGCAGAGCAAGCATCCGAGGCCTCGTAAAGCTGACATCTTCACTAAACTATGCTAACAAGGCCATGGTGATTTGTATATGCACAGCTCCCTGGCACGTGGCAGAGGGGACCACATGACCCCAGGGGAAATAAGCGGGTCAGGGGTGGAATCTACATGCGTGTTCGAGGGCAGCCCATCAAAGCACCAGAGCACCCCTGGGCTCACACCACCAGTAAGCCACATGGAGATAGTAGGGAGGCACAGGACGCAGGGCAGGCCACCCCAGTGATCTCATGGTCAGGAGACGGAACAGTCCTCCAGTGGTTCTCCACAGCCATGGAATTTATAGACCTCTGGATGAATGGTGGATGCAGGTAGACTGCACAGACAACTGCCTCTTCTGCTGATGCATATATATATTAGGCAGCAACCAACATGGCTCCGTGTGTTGACAAACAACATGGTTGTTTTTTTGTAACACTACTGAAAGGAATTTGTTGGATCTAGGGTTAGAAAATCATGCATAGAGATGTCATTTCGTGGAGACATACTTTATACAGTAATGAATGCATATTTTTTGCTAGTTGTTCAGCAAAGCTACATTTGTGTGGTATAATTAGTTTTCATGCACTTTGGTCTCATCTCATTAATCTGCAATATTTATTTATTTTTTCTTTTGGATACCTACACACTAAAGGTCTTAACTATGTATCAAATTATTAATAATAATTCCATATTTAAAATAACAACACATTTTGAATTAACGGATAAACAAGGGCAAAGATTTCAGGGTGCAAATATAGCCCATGACATGAGTGAGAAGAGTAGCGGTGTGTTGGCGTATCTGGTTAAGCATGGTTTCACTAAACCTCCCTTATCTCTATTAATACCAGCCACTGGGCTTGGGGACAGTAACCTGTCCACTGCTCACTACAGGGTGATTGAGGGCCTGCGTGCTATTTTACGACCTGACAGGTGAAGCTTATTTGAGGCCATTGATGAGAGCAGAACTCCTGCTTCGACGCAGCCACTGCTAATATGAGAGACTATAGTTACATGTTCACTACCGTTCAAATGTTTGGGGTCATTCAGAAATGTCCTTGCTATTAAAGAAAAGCACATTTTGTGTCCCCTAAAATAACTTCAAATTGATCATGAATACAATGTAAACCATATTAATGTTGACAATGACTATTGTAGCTGAAAACTGATGATTGTTAATGGAAAACCTACATAGGCATTCAGAGGCTCATTACAGCAACCATCACTCCTGCGTTCCAATTACACATTGTTTTTGTTAATCCAAGTTAATCATTTTAAAAGGCTGATTGATCATTAGTAAACCATTTGCGATTATGTTAGCATTGTTGATTATGTTAGCACTGTTGAAAAAAAAGTTTTTTTCTTTAGACCAGTTCAGTATCTTCAGCGTCAGCATTTGTAGGTTTGATTACCGTCTCAAAATGTCCAGAAACAAATAACTTTCTTCATCAGTTTATTCTTGTTCTGAGAAATGAAGGCTACTCATTGTAAGAAATAGTCAAGAAACTGAAGATTTCATACAACACTGTTTATTACTCTCTTCATAGAACAGTGCTAACTATTTTAAACCAGAATAGAAAGTGGGAGTGGGAGGCCCTGGTGTACAACTGAGCAAGAAGACAAATACATTAGTGTCTAGTTTAAGAAAGACCTCACAGGTCCTCAACTGGCAGCTTCATTAAATTGTACCGCAAAACACCAGTCTCAACATCAACAGCAAAGTGGCAACTCCAGGATGTTGGCCTTCTAGGCAGAGTTGCAAAGAAAAGGCAATATCTCAGACAGGCCAATAAACAGAAAAGATTAATATGGGTAAATAAACACAAAACAATGGACAGAGGAAGAACTCTGCCTAGAAGGCCAGCATCCTGGAGTCATCTTAATTTTTTCAGAACAAGAATAGAGTTTCAGAAGAAAGTTCATTGTTTCTGGACATTTTGAGCCTATAATCAAATGCTGATGCTGAAGATACTGAACTGAACTAATACATGGGTGTGGCTAATACAAGGGTAAATACATGGGTGTGGCTAATACAAGGGTAAATACATGGGTGTGGCTAATACAAGGATAAATACATGGGTGTGGCTAATACAGGTGTACACTTTAAAAACTATTTCCACTGGTGAACCTTCTCACAGATGATTGGTTGATGACGTAGAGGCGTCAGAAACTCATGTAGTAAACATGATACAATTGGCATTATCGGGTTTACAAAAACATATTTCATTCTTCAAGAAATACATTTCGGTAGCGCCCAATGTTAGTGGCAAATGCAGTTTATATGGGTATGGTTAATACTCCGGTTTGTGTGGGTTATAAATCGGGAATTACAGTAATCACAAAAGGGTTTTCTAATGATCACTGAGTCTTATAAAATGATAACTCAGATTGGCAAACACAGCATGCCATTGGAACACAGGAATGATGGTGGTTGATAATGGGGCTCTTTAAGTTTTACGTCAATATTCCATTACAAATATGTCCTTTCTAGCTACAATAGCAATTTACAACATTAACAATGTTAACATTGTAAGTCTGATTAATGTGATGTAATTTTAATTGAGTTTTCTTTTCTTTTATAAACTAGGACATATCTAAGCAACCCCAACATGTTGAACAGTAGTGTATATTGCACTTAAAATACATTTTATTCTATTTTTATCTGCAGAGTAATGACATTCAGAGGAAGAATGGATAAGTAAAATATCAATAATTTTGCAGTACAGCTGGCCAAAATTGAATAACAATTTTGCCAATTTTGCCACATCAACAATGCAACACTTCTAATAAACCATTTTATTCTCTTATAATTTAGTCTACATCATTGTTCTATAGTATTAATTGCTCATTGACTGTATTGCATGTCACTGATTTGTGTTTCCTGCTGGTTAGGACTACAGAGATGTTCTCTAGGGGAAATCATGACAGTAAGAGCAGGAGAGGGCGGTTAAGAAAGCACACATATGTAGATCATCACTGTCAACTATGATTGGATGGAATCCAGACAGATCACTGGAATGAACTCAATAAGCATGGAGAAACTGCAATTGCGGTCCTCATAAAGAATACACTTATGAAAAGAGATGAAACGGTCAGGTAACATGATTCAGTTTCACAGAGGGTGAGGGACAGGGTCCATGTAGATAGAGCTGTGTGGAGCCCAACACTTCCCCCTGTATCTCTGCTTCCCAACACATCTGTCCCAGGGTGCATCCGATCCGCCGGTAGAAGTTCCATCTCATCTCTCCTTTCTATCTCCAGGCAGATTTCACTTCAGTGTCTGTTTTTGCTCTCTGAGCTTCTGTTACTTCCCCTTGTCTTTCTCTAATTCTCCCTTGCTTTCTCCACACCACCCTCCATCCCTCTGCTTTGGGCACCAGAGCAGACCAGGGAGATGAAGGGGTAGGAGTGAATGTGAGTGCCCCTACTGATCTGCTTTCGCCAGGCTGTCAGCGTGCCGTGGAGTGGGCCGTGCGGGGCCCTCTGTCGGAGGGTGTCACGTTTCCACGGCCGACACTGTGGCCCCTCTGTCCTGCCCATGGCCCAGGTTCAATGGGCCCTTTGATAGGACACCCAAGGCCTTTCACTGTGTGGGGGGGGGGGGGGGTGAGGCAGGAGGGTCACAGACCAAAACACCTGGCAGGTACCAGGGACCACGTGCCTTGGTCAAAACAAAAGCCACTCTGTCAAGATGTTTATTGTAAATTAATTTCCTTTCCCCATCTCTTTGCATTCATGAAGCACATGGGGGGGAAGAAGAGAGCAGGTTACTCACAGATACACAACACAGATACTGCAGATGTACTGTCAGCTTATTTACACAGGCAAATTATAGATATCAAATCAAATAAAAGTTGGAAAATCATCAAGCTCTTTAACTAGATAACAGCTTATCTCTGTGATGAACACCCATTTCAATAAGCACCTGTTATCCTGACGGCATTCATCTTTTGATTATTATCCACGAGATGAATTTTGTCCCATTTTAGCCTAACCCGTTATAGGCTGTGTATTTAAATATACCTCATACCAAATGACACTTCTACCTGTCCTATCTGGCTGAGCCCTTTAATGAATCCCTTGTGGCACACCTGTCCCCTCTTGTGTTCTCTCAACCCCTTCCTCTAAACATTGGTTCATCCCCGGGCTCGTCCTCTTCCTTTCTTATCTGTAGTTCAAAGCCTGACGACTGAATTATCTCTGGACAGTCAGACGGAAAGGAAATAACTGTCTGCAGCTCTCAGCATGGTGGGGAAACTCTTCTCCAACAACTGCCGGGTTAACTCTGCTTCCCCACATCCCGATGAAGAGTGATGGAGTGAGGGGTAGAGCGAGTCAGGTGATGGGTGTCGGTCTGTACGTGGAAATGTAGGGACAGGGATCTCTCCATGGACAAATGCTCTCTCTATTTCTTCTCCAGCGGAGGGATGTCATTGAATAGTGGATGTTAGCAGCGGAAGCTAGGATCTCATGTTTAAGTGGCCACAGAGGGCAGTTGACTTAGCTGCTGAAAGGAAAGGTGTGGTGTGCCAAACCCATGAGAGAAAGAGAAGGGCTGGGCAGGGAAAGAAAGACAGGGTGGAGTCAGCAGGAGAAGGAAAGCAGATTTGGGGTGGAACCTATGATATTATAAAATCAATGCTCACTAAGAACATGAGGTCAAATTTGTCGTTAAACACACTGGTTCATTGTCTCCCAGGTGAAACAGGGAGGCAACCTGATTCCAACCCTGTTTAACATTTACCAATGAATGGTGAAGACAGTCCTCATGGAGTGGCCACGGATGCCACATTAGCAAAATGCTACATTTTACAGCTGTTTTGCGCTGTTACATTTTTCTGCATGGACAATAGACTAGGGGTAACCTACAGTACACAGTTCCGATCTGACCTGTGGACTCATTCATTGTGCAGGCAGTAGGTCAGTCACAGTTAGTGTCCCTTTACGTTAGTGGTTCTTAAAGTGGTGGGAGCACAAGACGGTTTTGATCAGTGTGGCATCGATATAATAAAACATGAAATTCCTCATAATACCGTTTCATACGCAATTCCGCTAAAATTAATGGATGAAGAACGATGTTACATGTTCTGGGGAATGTTTTTATGATATTCGCGAGGAATGAGATCAGCCCTCAAGTGATAACGTGCTGTGCATAGTGAATACAAGTAGCCCTCCTAGGGTGGGCTCATATATAACTTCAAGGGTGTCACAAACCCAATGTGTGAAGGATTAGACCATGCTGTCTGGATGTCTTTCTCCTAATATAATACCAAGACAAGCAGATATAGTGGATATTGTAGATACAGTACCAAGACCTTTTTGTCTGCGACAGCAGGACTTTGGACAGTTCATGTGACCCCAATTCTAGCTCCAAGATCGCAGCAATATAATGGACAAAAAAAGTATTCTACTGATTTGCACGTTGACCCTTGTCCTGCATGTGCTAAAACAATGACATCAAAGTGACATATTAATTCATCTCTATGCACATTTGCAACTGGAAGAGTACGTACCACCAGGTATGTTTACTGTTTTCAGATTAGCCAATGCTTCTGTCCCATACTGAGACAGGCCTAGAGAAGCATTTATATCTTCTGCACAGATTATTTTAGATGTGAGTTCGTCAGTGAACAATCAGCAAGACAAAAATAACCATGGTCCCCAATTTCTTTTTGTGATCTTAATGCTAAAATGCTTGATTTCTGCAGCAGTTATGAAATTTTGCATATTAATATGCAATGATTTCATACAGTTTGTGTTTTTGTGAAAACTGGAATCCAATTTAAAATCCCTTGCTTCATTTGTGGTGAATTGATTTTGTTAAAAAATTCACAGAATCCTGTAGGGACAGAAATAAATGTCCAGGACCACAAACATGAATTCTGTCTAGACACCATTGCCCTGGAGTACAGAAACAATTACACTGAACATAGCAAAAACATCCACACCACGGGTTACTTCCAAGAATTCTGAGGGACAAGCCAGGAAAGGCGTCCGACAGCATCAAACGGCACATTACATTAACAATCAAGATCTGCCTAAATATGTTCCATTCAGTTCTAGAAACATTACCCTCAATAGTTGATAAGTCTCAGGTCTATTCATTAGTAAAGGATTCACAAAATGGGACAAACACTAATACCCAAAGACCCCTTTGCTACTCTAGCTATATGTTCAATTGAGAAAGAGACTGTATCTGTATATGTATGTATTACATACATTATATTAAATACATTTCTTGTTTTATTCTGTTTACTTAAATTAAATATTTTTAAAGAGCCTCTATGTAAACAAATAAACAAATTTGCATCCTGACCCCACTTTTTAATACATTTTCATATTCGTGTAAGGTTAGTGTAATTGTCATATACCCTTTTAAATTGTTTGTTTAATTTGGTTTATCTTATAAATTGTTGTAGTTGTTCCTGTTTGTTTGCAGTGCTAATAAATCGCCTTCACATTTAAATTTAAAGAAAAAGAGAAATACAGAGCCAGAAAGCAAAATGGATAATGAGCAACGAGAGGTAGCCTTTTGATGTTAACCCAGCAAACACATTATGTTGTCACGACGTACTAACAATGTATGCATTAGTGCTGGTTTCGTACTGGTCCACAGACAATAAGCATATGTATGTACCCTTCAGAGAGTTTCTAGAATGATAGAGCCATGATTGAGGCCATTCCCATTGATACCAATAACAGTGTCTTCTGTCTCCACAGAAAAATATCCCAGTCCCACACTGTAACTGTTACCTACACTAGCCCCCTCCGAAACCCACATACTGTACATCTCCATCCTGGCCCAGCCTCCTCGTCGATCTTACCTCCCTGGCACACAAGGTCATCCCCCAGCCAGTCACGACACTCCAATTAAGGGGACTGATGGACAGAGCTAATTGGGAGGATTTATGACCTCCTTTTATTATGCTTTATGAGGAAGGCAAGTGGAGGGCATTACCATTTATAGGCCCTGGGCTCCAAGCAGGATCACCGGGTGTTACTGTCCAACCTGCCTCGTGGGGCCGCGTCAAAGAAGAGTCCCAGGTAGGTATGTCCACAACTGCTTCCAGGTCCCTCCCTCGTTCGGTCTAGTTTCCTACACAGCGAGAGAAAGCAACTACAGGAAAACACAGGGGGAACGGTTAAAAAAGAGAACGAGAGGTTACACGGAAAGAAACTTACAAAGGGAAAGAAACAGGCCGACAGCCAGATAAGCAGACAGAAAACCACAGTATGGGGTGGGGGGGTTGAGAGCGAGGCAGAGGTGGACTCCACAGGGCAGGAAGGCTGTCAGGCCCCGCCCAGTAATGAGTGTGTGGTTATTGATTGTATTGTCAGGGTGGCTGACCAGGGTCCCGTGTGCTGTGGGCCCCAGTCCATCTGTGGACAATGCAGTCAGTTTCAGCTCACTGCCCCGTCTAATAAAGGACAGGCAGATTGATGTCACGAGTACGGGTGAACTCTGCCTAACACTCACCGGCCCCCGGCAGCCCTCGGCGAGTTCAGCCCAGCAGCCAGGGTGACGGGGTGAAATCGGTGAATTTTCTTGTCTTTAACTGTACACTTGTAGAGGCTGCCTGCCCGGGACTGGGGATCCATCCCGTCTAAGGCTTTCATTCGATGATACCGTGATGAGTTGCTATTTCTATGATCTGTGTTTCCTTTATTCATGCTGGTTTCAATTTCATACGGCGGCCATGCATCCATGCCCACATACTGCTTTCATTACACCTTTTAATTTACCATTTGGGCATTGTGACTGCAACTGAGAATTTACATTAAATGCTTTCCCAGTACACAAAGACACAGATGCAGATGTTGATACACACACACACCCCAACACCCACACACTCACACACACCCACTCACAAAAAGCAATGTACAACCTGTTGGTGTCAAGCAGAGCCTGAAGATGCAGTCTGTCAGAGACCTCAAAACATCCCCTGAGGGAGGAAAACTCCCCTCTATTAGTCAAGCACAGGATCCACAGACTGTCTTCACAAGCTCACAAGGATCCACACATGTATATACATCTCCACAAAATGGCTGACATGAAAAAATAATATATTATTACCCCAGAACTCGAGGTTTTCTTTTTCTTTTTTTTGGTCTGCTGGACAAGGCTAATTGGGCTTTATAGGACAGGTGAAAGGATGGTCATTTGGCTTTGTCCTGGTGTCTCACTTTGGGCAGATCTCTCAGTCCAGGGTCCCACAAGGCCCAGGACCGGTGGTTAGCTCCAGTTGCAGCAGCACAGGTGATTACTCCGGCGCAGCCAGCCAAAACACAAAAATCAATAAACAATCTCAACGTTTCTGAGGGCCTTTCGTCTGACCTAATAAATGTCTCAATTCACTGTTATGACTTCATTTTGCTTTAACGTCTTCTTCGTGTGCATCTTTTGCCGATCAATTAGAGAATGGAGTGCCCCCTGTCACTGCACCTGCAGTCGTTCTGCTACAAAAACACACGCACACACACACACACACACACACCTACACATACTCACTATTCCATCATTTGGAGCGCGGTAAGCATCTAATTTATCTGGATATTAGATCCTATTGGCAATCGTTTCTCCTCAATGACACCTAAGATAGAAGCTGCTTGAATGGCATTCAATACATGTTCTAAAGGAAAATGTATTTGGAGAAATGATTGCCAGTGTGATTGCCAATGTTTTCTTCACCACGGTAAACAGTAAAGCACGCATCTGTCTCTTGCTTGGTTCTAGCCGGGTAGGAAGACATGTAAGTGTACCTGAGAGGCTCCATTTCCATGCTGTCAGTGACAATGACAAGTACCCAGCCTCTCTCCAGCCCGGCCCCCTGTCACAGGCTTTAATCCAGGGAGGTGCGGGGATGACAGGTGAGCCGTGCCAGAGCCTCTGGTCTGTGACTGGGAGCTCAGGGAGAATCTCACACACGCGCCCCTCTCTTGTCTCCCATCGATTCTGCCAGTTCCCATTATTGTCAATCAGAGCAGCGGCGTCTCCACGGGCAAGGAGGGAGGCATGAAGGCAGGCAGGGAAGCGGGATGGCTGGCTGGCTAGCAGGCAAGAGGCTGGGCAGTGGGGTGCGAAGAAGTGGAGGCCAGTGGGAGAGATGCTGCTTCACGCCTGCTAGGCACCATGCTACCATGGGAACAAATCTGGGGACCACACTGGGCAGGATGCCACCACTCAAACAGGACCTTTTGCTCCACAAAACACAACGCAAACTGGTACAAGCCAACGGAGTAAAACCTCTGGAGCTGACGTCCCGCCCGCCACCAGGGCAACGAGAGCAGCTGAGACTGTAGTTTCACCGCGGCTGTCAGCAGGAAAACATTACTGCTCTCTCAGACGTGACTAGCTTGTTAGAAAAATGACATAATAACAATGACAGGAGTAATGGAACAGAAGTGAGCCGCTGTTGTGCAGAATGAGGTGGGGTGGGAGGTGGGAGGTGGGCTCTCAGGGGCCAGGTCCATCAGAGGAGCCCAGATGGGTCCTGAGCGGGCCGATCCCCTGCCGGGCCCCTGACCCCGTGTGGGCCGGCAGCGTGCACGGCAGGCCGGTGTTCTGGTTGGGTAATGCAACCATGCAGCAGCCATAAGCCCCGGAGATTGATGGGAGCGGTGCTCTCCCTCCCTGCGCTGTAAAAGATTATCCGCTCACCCGCTGGAAACAAAGCTGTGATGGAAATTCGTCTCGCATCATCAGCAACAAAATATCTACACGCCGAAGCGGGAGTCTCTCATTTTTCATGGGCAATATATTAAATAAAAAAGGGCATTAAAGAAAAAGAGAGGGGGGGGTGTGGCCTGACTGATAGCGCTAGTTAGTCGTTTTTTTTTAAATGGCCCACTTGAATTGTGGAGATTATAAGGTTTTTATTGGCTGTCAGGAAACACAACTTTCTGCGTACTTCACCCGCTGGAGCTCGTAATGCTCTGATTAGAATGCCAGGAGAAATGAAAAGAAATGGTGCTATTGTAAGGAAGCTGAGAAGAAGGCAGGCGGGGCCAGCGGATGCCCTGGAATCAGCTCAGATACACCAACACTGCACCGCAGGAATGAATGGCCCAGTCACTGTCTGACGGCACATGATGAATAAATAGAAGTTCACAGTCAGTCCTGGAAGCACATCAGGTATGGTCGTTTACACTGTAAGAGTCTGAACCATGACGTGCACAGTAGGAGTAGTAAGGAAATAATAAGATCAGTACACATGCATTATATGATAATCCTCTATTATAGAAACCGCAAAGAGAAAATTGCTTGTTTATTCCACCGAACTTCTGTGTGAAAGGAGTACAGTGGCGATAAGGATGGACTGATAGAGGCCAGACAGCTGCTGTGTGGGTGGCTATCCTAGCGCAGAGAAACTGACTGCTGTTAGTCAATCAAAGGGTCACCTCCGAGGGAAGCTGCCATGACAGTTTGCCAGCCCTCTAAACCAACCTTTACTAGCCTCCTACACACACTGCTCCCTGGGTCATACTCCTCTGACCCAACACCCCCCACAGTGGCTATTACAGAGTGACCCAGCAAACAAATGGGCAGGGAGAATGGAGGATAGAGACTGGCAATTAGGGAAATGGAGAGAATCCACTTAGTTCCCTGTCAGTGTTCAAACACTGCTTTCATTCAGAGCTGAGAGGAGAAAGCACAAGGCTAGGGAAAGCTGTGGAGCGGCGCACATCAAACTCCTAAACATGACAGAGCAGGCGCCTTCTGACCAGAGGAAACCATTGATTTTTCCTCCATTTGGCCATCAATCTGCTGGAGAAGAGGTGGCTGTGGGTGCTCAGACAGCTGATGATGTGATTTGTAACGCTGGTCCACTGGTGAGCAGCAGAGAAGTGTTATATCCTCAGCACATGGCCAACTGACTGCTTCTGACTCACCACCCAAACACAAGATTAACAGTGGGGGAACCTATTGATAAACTCCACAAAGGGCCAGCAGAGTATTTCTTCTGTCACAGTAATCTAAAAGCCACTGTTTAATTAACAGTGACTAGAGCGATGGGCAAACTGGGCTTTTTACAAATTGTTACTGCTTCCTGTCGTAACACAGTGCCGTGTGTATGTTTTTTGTCTTAATATTGTGAGTTTCAAGTGAAAATTAATTTTCATGGTCATCCTATATCACTAACAGGTGTCTGATTCCTGTGTAGTGTAGTGTAGTGTAGTGTAGTGTGTAGTGCATTATAGTGCAGTGCATTATATAGTGTAGTGCATTATATAGAATATATTGTTCAACATTTTCTGAACCAGCCGCAGCTACTGTACATTTACTCACTTCAAATTCTGAAAGGTTAAAGGAAGGCAGTTACTGTAGGGGCTCATCCTGGCACTAGTTCTATGTTTTAATACAGTACTTACCATCAGTCTGTGAATTTGACAGTTAAAAAAAGAGCTACACTGCGTAAATACCGCAAAACGGATTTGATTAAGAATGCATTTAATGAACACAAAGTCAGTTCTAGGCTTTGGGATGAATACATTTGAAAAGCATGGACATTGAGCGCTGAGGACAGACGGTGATAGACAATGCCCAAGGATATACACTATGATTACCTTATGATTACACAGTACATGATTTCTTACTGTTATTATAATTTTACTAGAACTTTTCTCATCTAAATTGAACATTTAATTATGGGATGAAAAAATGGGCATTAATACAGAATAACATAGGTTTATCTAACAACTACATAAATACTGCAATCTAACATGAAAAAACATCCAGCGCAGGCTTTCTAAGGACAATAATAACAATTCTCCATAGATACGTTTCATAGCAATTAGGAAGGCATGCTTGGAAATATAAAGATAACAGCTTACAAGATAAGATGCTATTTGTGCTATTTGTCATATGGGATAGCTGCCTACAACGATGTCAAAGTGATATAGTTGCAAATCCTTGTAACAAAAACTACAGATTTAATCAAGACAGTATATTCATTTTGTCTATCAAGCAAAACATAGCACTTAGCATCGAAGTAATTGGGATTACATACTCAATACTGTACATATCTATATACCATTATCCATGGTCCTTTGTATTTTATAGCATACAATATGATTGCAATGTAATCAACACTATGTTTACGTTTAAGGTTTCATGGAGGGTATCAACATTCTGGAAATCCATGGAAGAAGGCAAACATATCTCTTCAAGCTGCCAAGAATACTGGATGGATAATGTACCATATCACTGCTTGTTGATAGTGCAGTACTGTCACCACTGACTCTGGACAAAACCTGTGACCAACCAGAAGTACTAGGATCCTGTGGATAAATTAGTGCCTGAACATCAAAAAACAAAAAATTCTGATCACTTCTAAACATTCCAGTTCCTGTTGACGGGATCACTAATGTCATTCCCGAGGCAATTCCACAACAGCCAACCTTGGTGACCCACAAAATCTATTTGTCAGCAGGGACCGACAGTGGCAACCCAACACCAGAGCTACGCTAGCAATCAGCATATGTAATGTCTGTGTTTCCGACATCAATTAATACTTTATGGGGGAGGAAAATATAACAGATAAAAAAAAAGCGTCCCAGACAGTGTGTTCACTGATGACCTATGGAGATGTGAGCCTGTCCTGCTCGCTCAGAGAGCAGGTTCATGAAGAGTTTATGACTACATTATCTCTCCTCTCCACCCCCCAATCCCATCCCGTTTGGTGACCACCTCATGGAAGCCCCTCACTGGAGGACATGGGCTGGGCATCACTCATTCATTCGCCTCCTAGGTGCCTTTGTCAGGTGATTGCTGCCGGAAAAAGCAAAACAGATCAATACATCTCCCGTGGGCCTGACAGGTAATCTTTACCCAGGATGAAATATGAGTGGTACCAGCCCGCTGGATTCCTTAACTGTAACAGGGCAATTGACTGGATGCACGTACCCGCTCTCTCCACTTCCTGCTTGCCTGGCCATCAGAAATTTATTTTGGAGGTTGGCTGGCTAAGACATCACCACGGGGAACACTAATTACTATGGAGGGAGGTAAGTAAGGCCTTTCCCCTGACAAAACTTGATCTGAACTTTGTTTCCTCATGTGTTAGTTCCTTAAGCACAAAAACACAAGAGTGAAGGAAAAAGAATCAGGGGCAGGGACCTCTCCGGGGCGGGCATATTCTGATATGACATGTTACATTTTGAGCCATCAGCGCTGGGATTCCCAGGGAGCATCTCTGTGTTCAGTTACCCACAAATGGGTACTCCAGGGCTGGATGTCTGGGTTGGTCCTAACGCCTGCATACACAAACGTGCAAACTCTGTGACATGTCTACATGACTTGCATCTAATATTTATCAAACAGTATGTCTTTTTCATTCTGTCTATTGAAAATATATATGTTTTTACCGGGGACCGTGGCCAGTCAAAAATGATCCCAGATTACAGTTACACTGCATTAGAGAGATTGCTATCTAGCCAAATGCACTTTGGGTCCTCTGTGACCAAACACCTCTCAATTTCCTGTATCATATTACTGATAATCCAATATTCAACCTTCCTTTGAATAAATATCCACATTGGGTGTCATAACTAAGCTTTCAGATCTACATAAGAGCACTCACGACGTTAGTTAAAGTGAATGTGAGTCTCACGTCACTGGGATGTGTCTTCGGTTGACTGGCATATGTCATCGGGTGACTGGGATGTGTTTTCGGTTGACTGGCATGTGTCATCGGGTGGAACACTGGCATGGCGGAGAACTCTTGTGCTCTCTAATGCAGGCCCCTGGCACAGCCTTTCGATCTGCTGTGGACAGCTAGGTAAGCCCAGGGCTGCCAGTCAAAGCCCAGCATCCCAGCTACAGCCACCAGGGCTCCTCTCCCCGCGTGCCACTTGAAACGCAGTGGAGATTAGCGTAAATTACCTCCCTCCTCTCCGCTTCCTGCACCCGCTCTACCCTGAACGGTAGCCACAGCAGTCACAAAACAAGCACTCACCCTCCTAAAATCCTGGGTGTTTAAAAATGGACTGAGCATTGAACTTGAATGCATTGTGAAATTTGAATATGGAAGGTTAGCTGAAGGGTTAAAAGAGTCCCCTCCAAGGAACCAACCACAGACACTTTCTGTTGTGCTAATGAGAGGTTTTGTAGTCAGTGTAGGATTTCAAATCCATGCTAATAGGAGAACTGCTCTTTCTTGGTGGTCACCTCTCTGAACTTTGCACCAGCATGAAGTAGCGGACCTTTCTGATCCTCTTCTGTCAGTTGATATATACGCAGCAGTCCGGACCTGTTGCTCCCCCTTCTCCCAACCACTCGCAACCCTCCCTGACCATACTTTCAGTGTCCCTGCTGAGAAATGCAGGACAGCTCAAAGAAGACATAATTGTTGGGTCTGAGTAAATGGTAGGTGACCTGGAGACTGTGTACTGAGAAAACAGGAAGACCCGCTTGGCAGGTCATGCAGTCAGGAGTGGCAAGACAAGGTGGCTCTTCAAACTGCCTGCATCTTCAAGAAAATGGCTGGTTATGGAGTGATTAACAGGGCATGATTGCATTAATCTTTTTCCATCTTTAACTGCTAGTTGGAAAGACCTGATCCAGCAGCACAATGTTTATTCGGAGTGCAGTGACACGTTGTGCGTTTTTGGTCCTGACACACCCCGCTCTGTACAACCACCCCAGGCCTCCGATACTCCCTCCAGCTGGGGGGGAATGCGATGCAGCCACTCAGTCCTCCTCCTGTTCCCTCTGGGGGCTGGCTCTAAATAAAGTCCCAGGCTTTATGAAGTACTGCTTGTCAATTGCGGGGGGTGCGGGGCCTTCAGACTCCATGCTCAGTGAGGTGGAGGAAGTGGCGGTGTCCCTGCTGCCTCCTTCTGCCTCTCCCAGGCCGTCTTTATGGAAGGGGATGCACACTGCAGAGTACAATTCAACAAATTAAACAGATGTAAACATGACTTTGGAGTATCCCTTGTAACCTTTTATACCTCAAGGAGGGTGATTCATTTGTCTATTTAATGGGGGATCATCATAAAACTAGCGTTGTCATACACGTTGACAGACCAACCATTCTAAATGTTATGGTCAAGTGATCTCGTATCTGGCCCTACATGCCTATTGGTGAGGGTTGTTAGGAGAGCAATCTGATGATCCTATAACAGCCGCTTCAAATATGAGTGAGACCTATATCTTTATTTAGTACTATCTTCATGTGAACTTTTCACAATTTATTCTTAAAGAATACAATGGGATTTTTATTTATTCCACTGAAAAGCTACAAGTAAAAAAAAAAAAAGATCTCTAAAACCATTGCAGTTTCTAATATCTGCCCTTGTTTCCATTAATAAATCAATGTGTGTTAGAATCTCCAGAAGTTAGCGGCAGCCACGCAGACGTTGTGAAAGGCAGAGCCGGAGCAGAGGACACAGAAACTAAAAGTGACATTGTGGCTCTGGGCTGTCTCAAAGGATTAGGCATTACAGCATTCACTGGCATGTGCTTTTGCTCGTTCCCATTATATCTGCTTGTGCCTCTTTCCAGATGACTTCTTCCCCAAACTGATCCGGCGGGCTAGATAATTGATTAATATTTCTGGAGGGAATGATGACTAACTGTTGCTGTGGTTGAGCCCAAACACTTGACGTCTCAGGTTAAACCTGGTCAAATATATTATGAATCCAAATTTGGGTTTCTCCTACTTGATAATGCCTCGGAAACAGGTGACACCGTGTACACATAGTATTTTACTGTAACCGAGCAGGGGCTGACTTCTCATCTATTACATTTTTCAGTGTTGTTTATTACATTCATCCATTTTCAGTCCACCTGAAATGCATTCAGCTCCATAAAAATGCCCATCAAAGTCGCTTGACTTGAAACCTATGGAAAACGGTGGTTTCCATTGAAGGGAGTAGTTTATACGAGCAGACAAGGATAACATAGATCTAGAAAGATTCCATATGGAAGAATGGTTTAAGATCCCTCCCAATGTACCCCAACCTAAGGCAGTTGCCCACAGAGCATCATTTGCATTGCACACCCACTATTTAAAATTGGGAGAGGAGGCATCATTTTATGGGAGTGACTTACTGAGTGAGGTACAGAATTTGTCATATTTTGATCTGAGCTAATCAAAACATTGCATTGGGTGGCTCCAAATGGAGGGAAAAATGAACATTTATCAATTAGAGAAAGTCATAATACAAAACAGAAGCTGAACAGGTAATAGTCTACAACTCTAAATGCTATTTTGACAAATGCTGAACAATATATGTTTAATGCAAATATGTCCAAATATATACAATACACCCCCTTGCAACTTCATAATTCAATCAAAATAGTTCACTAGTTCTTCTGAAATAAGTAGTCCTTTTAATTTACCACCGCCTCCATGTAAACAAACGATTTGGACATATTGCCAGAAGAAAGCGTTTACTCTCTACCATACATAAATATAAACTCCTGGAGTTCTCTACATGTTGTTGCAACTTTGACTGAAACCCAGACAATGGTCAGAGGAAAGTAAAGACTTTCTTCTGGCAAGATGCCCAAATAGCTAGTTGGCATGAAGGTGGCATCTAACTGGATTACATTTCACCTCAATTAAACGTTTGATTTGGAGATTTTTTTGTGCGTATAGTTATGATAAATAACAATTCCATTTGTTTATAGCTTTTCTTGCTCTTCTTTGCCAAGGGGTTCAATTATTCTGGAGGTCAATGAAAGTTCATGGCTCCGTATTTCATGATGTGTTTTAACACAATAGACTGAATGCAAGATATGAGAATAACAGATTATAGGCCACTAGTTCAGACAACAGGCAAGCTGTAACATAGGGCACCATAACATGTAATGCCCTTAACAGGTTTAGTGGACTATTCAATGGTATTTCAATCACTCACCTCATCACTCAGACTCACTCTGCTGAATTAGTCATAGTGGACATTCCCACAGCAGTTCAGGCCTACAGTTTGGTTTTGTTCCCATAGTACAGAACATTTTACTTACAGTACTATCTTTTTGCATATACAATGTCTTCAGCAACTTTTCTTTTTGCAAAGAAATGTCAGTTGCCTTCCTTTTTACTGAGAGCTAAGCACTGGCAGTAAAATATACATTGCAAATGGTTAGAATTATGGGAATAGGGACAAATAGCATAGTTAATACAGTCTAAAATCCTGTTAGTAGGCAGTTACAGGATGGCTGGATAGTTAACAGTACCCTAACCTGATACCACTTTAGCAGCTTGTTGCAGTGCTAGATAAAGATATGCAAGGTAACAAAATAAATGAGTACTTCAATCAATCTAGCCAATACTGCACGTCAAAATGAAATGTACCTAGTTATCTTACAGCTAAAATGATAGCTAGCTAGCTAGATTGCCAGCTGATATTTCTGCCTCACAGGCCACATTTACTTTCCTTGGACAGGTTACAGTAAAGGGGTATAGGGTACTGGGTAAAGATTTATGTAGAGCTGGGCTTTTCCATAGAAGGCAATTGATTTAGAATGTGGGCATGCTGAGATTGGAAATTACAGCAGGAGGAATACAAGCACAATCGGTTAGATCCTGGTTTTCCACGATTTTAACAGGGGACTGACTGTGCATGTGCGTTCTGTGCCAGGTTGTGTCGAAAGTGTTGAGGGGGGCGCTGAACCACTTTGAAGTGTTCTGGTGCAAATACCAGCTCGCTACCCGTTTCCTGGTGGCTGACATGATGTTTAAATCTATTGTGCTAATATTTGATTGAGGGCGTTAAGCAAAAACTTCCTTGGGCTTGTGAAGAACAGATACAAATCCACACATGACAGACGAAGTTGTCATTTTTCAGAAGAAACTTCAGTTAAGACTAGGGTCCTGCTGATACAGACTATGTATTACAACGGGTAACTTCCGCAACTATGGGTTGGCACCAAGTCATAGAGCTGGCTTGAATGTTCCTTAGTGAGCAAGGTGACAAGAGCAAATTTTCTATCAGTTCTGATTACAGAGGACATGTTGCAAAAGGCCCATCTTTTGAGCACTACTCTGGCTTGGTTAGCACCAGGTCGGCTCTCAGGTTGGCAGCAGCCATCTCTGACAGAAGTGAGGCGTTGGCCCGCATCGTCCAAAAAACGTTACCACAGGACCGCAGAACACCTGGGGGACCATGAGAAGGCTTTGTCCTGGCTAGACACATGGTGGCAGTTTTGGGTGTGTCGCAGCAGTCGGTGGTAGCTTTAGCAACCTCAGCACAACCTGCCTTCCAGCGTCTCCGTCATGGCAGGGGCCGTAAGGTCCAGCGCTACAGTATCTCTCCAACTCTCCTCTCCCTCGGAGCAGCAACTCAGGGGCCCTTTTATCCTTCAGCTGACTGGGCTTGATTGGAGGCCGCTGTGCCTTGTCATGGCGTGGTAGCTGTGCAGCGTTCAAGAGCCCCATGTAGCAGCTCTGGGCCTGCTGCCTCACAGTGCAGCGTTGGTCCTACACTGATATGGGAGGGCTTTGTTCACCCCACACCATATATTCAGGTATGGAAAAAGGTTTAATTAACAATATGAAAATCTAGACAGACAAACCCTAACATTTTCATAGGAGTACCCACGCAGACAAGTGCCCATACACAAGCACAGACACGTGCATGGGGACAGGCGTGTGTCCATGCCCCCTTCGCTTTAGACTCAACAAGCGCTGTTTTTGGTGGTTCCACTGCTGTCGCTCCATCAATTGTCTTAGTAAAGACTTAAGCTATAGTAGGTCCCGTTTCAGCATACTGTCAAGAATCCCTGGGCTACAGGCTTTGTTTGCAGTGATCGCTACCACCTTTAGATAACCCTGGTAAAATAGGGTTACTGCATGGGAATAAAAGTGTGAACAGTTTGGGGTTGGTGACTTACAACACTCAGTGAATTAACATGTTGGGCCAACGGGAGAATTACATGCATTTTATTTGTGAGACAATCATGTGAATGGAAACATCTTAGCATGTTAATAACTCTCACATGAGGCTGTTTAAAACCAATCATTACAGCACTTCCTGGAACCATCCCCTCCCTCCCATCCCCCTGTTTATTAATCAGCTAATTACACATTGACAGTAATAGGCCTGCTGATTCCCACAGTTAAATGAATAGTACAGAACAGGTTTTTAATCATTAGCCTTTGTGTGTTTCACCCATTCACTCAAGATTCCATCCATTTCACTGGACCATAGAAGGACATTTAAATCAAATTATTTATATGAAAGGCCGTGGCTGCAGATGTCTATTGCATCTGAACTTTAGAAAAGTATTTGTTCCAGAGGTTTTTGCAAAGGTCGATCACATTCTGCACTAGTGCAACATATAGTAGCCTATTTATAAAAGCACCCCCCCGCCCTAATTTGTAGTACTTATCATCTGCTGCTGAATGTCTCCCTCCCATCACATTTTTCACATTGCTGTTCTGATCATGTGATAATGTAGCCCGCCTTTCTAGCTAAGTTCTCTGATTCATATTTCTGATCATCTGAGATAAACAATCCAATTAAAAACCTTGGGGCTATTTGATGGACCATTAAAAAATAAACAACATAGCCTATGACCAAAATTCCCATGACGTTTGCTGCACATGTGCGTTGCACCGCAACAACTGTCAGACCCGGAAGAGGTCAACCTGTGCATTCAAACTATACCAACTTTGCCCTATAGTAAGCACCATACACAACAGACCAACATTTCTCTCTTATGTTTGTTTTCAATGCAAAATAGAAAATATATCTGCAAAACAGAGTCATTTTGTTCTTGGTTGAGCCCAGGGCCGTCTCCAGGCATAAGCAACATGACCGCTAGGGGGCCCTCCGACTGCTATGGAGCCCCCGACCAATATGGGAGAGGGATCCCAAATAAAATTTTGCATAGGACCCCAAAAGATTAAAGCCGGCACTGGTTGAGCCAGGATCATCAAAGTAGAATCCTTCTGAAAGTTGCCTTCTGACGTGTGTCTAAACATGAATGCACACTCTACAGCCTTTACAGGACTTTTTAAAATGCTTTTTAAACACATTCATGATTGAACAGGCAGGGTTGTATTTTGAGACAGGCTTAAACATGCAAATCACAATAGCCAGGGGATAGTGTCCATTGTTTAACTCTCTTTATGCCCACTGAAAATAAGGATATTAGGTAAAAAAAAGTATGTGAGCACTTCTTAAGAATTGCAGGCCTGCATGGAACATCACAGAAAGGCTACTGTAGGCATTATCATTGAAATCAAAGCTAATCCTCTGTAAAAAAATAAATGTAAAGCTATATTATGCTCAAATAGCCACAATATCCTATTGGCTATTGTGTGGAAAATGTATCTCACAGAAGTTGACTAAAATGGCTTTAGATCCTGTTTCTCCCCATCAAACAAGTTGAAGCAAGAAATAAAATTAGCCAACTGGTTGGACTGCATTCTAGTATTTACCATACTTGTGCATGAGTTAAATAACACTACTTTCAACAGCCTGGCTGTCTTCTTCGGCCATGGGCTATGTTGAATTATCAATCAAATAGCTGCTGGGGTTTTATTTTGGCCGTTTAATCTTAGATGATCTGAAATATCAAGATGAGATGTAGAATACATTATACAGGTTAATTAAACCAGAAACGTGAGGAGAAGACATTCAGCAGCACACAGGCAAGTCATGTAATGGAGGAGGAGCTGAATCTCAGCTAAAGAACCTATTGAGAAGAACACACTAAACAGATGCAGAGAAGCCTCTGGAACTTTAGATGGAGATATTGCGATGGTATGTTCCAGAACCAGTTTAAAGAACAATAATGGACAGAACATGACACATGGGAAGCATTTAAAAAGGATGTTTCACAGACCTGAAAAACGATCACCCCCCCTCCAAACTCAGATATGTTCCGCTCATCTCAACAGCGACTCCACCCTGAAACTTTGGTGGAGCATCGGTTGTGGTAGGAGCAGGAGGGTGTAGGTGGCTTTTTGAAGGACGCTAGAGGGGAGCTGAGTAGAGCGGGAGAGGGCCAGATTGTGCGGTGGGCTGCATTTCTGTCAGCAGAAGTGATGGCTGAGTGGTGCCGTTATTTGTCTTGTGCTGCCACACGGCCCTCACACCAGCCTGGGCATTAATGAGAGGGGGCCGGACCGACGGGCAGGAACACGCAGGGCCTCAGACGCAGGTGATCTGTCACACAACAACCCCTGCTCGGGCTCCACCAAGGAGACACACCGAGATGGAGGGGCAGGGAGGCTGGCGCGCGGGAGGAAGGTGGTGGGGGTGGGGGTGGTGGCGGCTGGTTGGTGGCCGGACCCGCCACGGACATCCGCTCGGGTCCCATGATAGAATGGAGGGCTGTTACATGCCAAGTGGTTCCGAAGGTTCAAGGGTCAGATATCCACAAATGTGGGTTGTCAGAAAAATATGCAATAAATGGTTTGAGTTAGCCAATGAAGAAAAAACATTTTAGAGAAAACAACTAAGCTCATGGAATTGTTTTTAATGATTTCTTCAGAACCTAAAAGCAAGGTGTGACTTACGAGACACAGGATATATTCCCAACCTTATAAGAAGTGGAGGGTATACAGCAGGTGTGTGAGTCTTATTTCAAATAGAGATGAAGGGCATTGCGCAAGGTAGCGGAGGAGGGGAGGAATTTGAATAATTAATTAATCTGCATGCGAAAAAAGACAAGGGTATTAAAATCCATCAGGATCTTTCGGCTTGCTGATTTATCCCTGCCAATGCTATACAATTAATTCTCTTTCATGCTAAATGTAGATGAACCAAATGAAACATGACCAGTGTACAGTAGGCCCCATTTCCTGCAGGAATGTATATAGATTTTTTTTTCATGTACTTTTTCAACCTTTTTGTAGAAATAATTATCAATGCATCTTCCCTCAGTTACACACTCTTCGTTAAAAATTACTCAATCTGGAATTGAAGACTATATCTGAACAGCCTGCACCTCAGGAAATGTGGCCAAATAAAGTGAACAGTGGCTGCATAATGAACATTAATACATTATCAACCCCCCCAAAAATCTAATCCTTATTATACTACTCCCGATGATGGAAATGGTCACACAGGACATTCCAAGGATTGGTGTTTTCTTATAAGAATTTGTAACAATGTTGTTGACTTCTGTATTGTTAGATTGATGGCAGTGAGAAGTGTAAAGAATGGCCAATTTGAGCCTGAGAAGTGGAGTGGCCATCCAATACAAACAGATACCTGGGTTGATAAGTTCTTTCACAGCTATCTTCAACACTTAAGATGGTAAGCGTTAAAAGTGAAATGACTGAGGACACAGCAACAGCTGGGTACCGCCTTAGCAATTCCCTCAGGAACCATGGGAGACACCTCCCACTACAGGCCATTCTCACTCCTTATTACAGAGTTTAAAAGCAACCACAAAACAATCAACTCAATTCACCAACTCACACAAGGCCTTTCGACCCTCAAGGAGGACAGACAAACTAACTAACACTCGCATCGAAAGAAATTCACAACCTCAGAAATTCCATTGCAAAAAAAACGCAACAAAATTGTGTACTTGAAATAACATGAATTAAAATGATAAAAGAAAGCAGATGAAGAATAGATCATATCAGTAAAAATGGCTACTATTATTGACTTTTTTTTTACACATAAACTGCAAGAAGCCATTGTGCATCTCCTGGTTTCTGTGATACGGAGAGGCATGTAATACCGTGGTAGGGCGCCAAAGTAAAGATTTATACAGACCAGTCGCAGCCACAGAAACTGACACTGGATGACATCCCCAGTGTGATAAATCACTGTGGACAGAGGGCACCAGACTCCAAAACCAGGAAAAAATCATCTCATGGGAAAGGGAAAAAGAAACACTAAAGAAAACAGTGGGAATTTCACTACAAAAAGGTTGGATTGTTTTATGTATTTACAACCTATTAAGAAATTTTAAAGCTCCCTTTTAGTAACCATTATTTTTTATTATTAAGATTGAGCGACTCATGTCATTCATAACAACTGTAAGGTGCCTGTGCACCTTTTGAGTTACTTTTGAGTTTGAGTTATTTCTTTTTAAGCTGATTTCATTTGAGAATAAAGAAAAATAAAATAAAATGTTTGGGTGAATATTCTCTTCAGTAGAGCTCCAGCGGCTGGCTGAGCAACGGATCCCCCATCCTGCCTGCCTCTGCATGGTGAATAACATGGTGAACATCAGGGGTCTTTAAGGGCCAGGGGTGAATCTTTTTTTAGTTTTATGGGAAGTGGCTGTGAGCCGGGGAGGTGAAGGACAGAGTCACTGGCCGTTCCATCACTCAGTGCAATAAATGGATGCAATCTGTATCCCAGTAAAGCATTGGCTGTTTTTAAATTCCACCTCTTTTATCCAAATGAATGATGGACCTCGGTACAGTGCACTGTGCGGCAATATTAATATACATCAGAGGCCAGCGCCCCTCACTAAATCAGGGAACCACCAGCATTTGTTATTTAAATGACAAACAGCGGCTGCAGCGGCGCAGCAGTGAGAGGGGACTTCGGAGAAGACGTGGACAAACCAATTCAGATTTCAATCTGGCAAAGACGCCGGGCCTGGAGCCATCAGTCTAATGAAAAAAGGCAGCGCTACAAGCCCAAACGGACCACGGGGCTGCAACAGGGTGCCATCTCCAATACGGCCCGCTTCCCATCACACCTCCCCCAGACCACTTCCACATGACAGACGGGCAGGCAGGCTGGCTCCCACAGACCTACTCCACCAATAACACAGCACACAACTCAGGCCTGGACCTTCCCTCAGCTAATAACAAGAAATCACAGTCTACTGGATGGACTATTTTTGTTGTTCCTGTTATTTGAAAAAAAAGATATATATATTGTGACAAGCACTATAAATGTTTGCTTGTTAGGACAGTGTTTGAGGTTGTTGTTCTCTACAAGACGGTATCGTTTACCTGTAAGTCGACTTAGGGTTTGGTTACCGTACGGCCAGCAGGCCATGTAATAAAGCCAGGGTCTTAATGAGAGGTAAAGTCCATGTAGAGTGGGTCAAAAGTGCAGTAGTCGTGGAGGCAGGTACCTGAAGTTGCTACGGTGACAGCCGTGGTCTTCCTCCGCCTCTTGATGTCCCCTGTGCACAGCAGTCCCAGATGGATGTTGGTCTGCCTGGGTCAGAGACACAGACACAGAGCTGTGTCCTCACATCCAACACAATCCAAACACCTTCCTATTCTACATACCAAGAGTCTGTTTGGGAAATGTGAAGGCAAAGGGAGAAAAAAGGAAAAACAACTATCCTTTTTTCCTTTTTAGTTCATTTGACTGATGACTGGTTCAAGAGAAATGTTTTTCTATGCCATGGGCATCCGCTTCTTTAAGATGCTATGGAATATCCAGCCAGGGTCCCAGTTTTTATTAGCTTTAATTGCTTCCGTTTTGTTCAGACCTTAACAGAAATATCAGCAGAAAAGAAGGAGGTGTGGGGGTTGTGTGTCTCTGTCACTACCAGGTACAAATAAACAAATGACTCCTGCTGTGGACCTCCTGTGTCATATGTCAGGAGCCCCTAAACAGGGAGGGGCCCCCTACAGCCCAGCCTAGCCCTGATTACTGGGATGTAAAGTTAAGGTCAAGGTCCCTGCCATCACTGGGGGATGGATGTTACCAAGAGCAGGCAATGTGATGGGACGACTCGGTGTGTGTGTCTGTTTGAGAAAGAGTGTGTGTGTGTGTGTGTGTGTGTGTGTACGTGTGTGCATCAGTCAAATTTAAAACTACTGCATTCACTTTGAAAAGCACTTTTAGAAACACATCTGTTAAAAAAATGACCCTGCAGTGCAAAACAACAAAGAATGACCAATAACACAGCAGCGCTGAAACTGCTGTCTCCTGAACCGCCATCTAAGCGTCCCTGGCCAAACACGTTGTGAGACAGGATAGGATAGGGCCCTGTCATGGCTGCCTTTTAACAGCGTGCGTGTTCAATGACCTCAACACCTATAAATCACATGATGGCATTGCAGGGAGGGGGTGCCGGGAGCTGTGAGGGGAACGCTTTGAGCCAAGTCTCTATGTTGTATAATCAATAGGTATAAAAAGAAATGGCTTGACCGTTATTCTCTCCCTGCTACCCTTCTGTAATAAAATCCCAGTAATGCATATTTCATTTACTTTTATACTTATTGATTACCTGTACTCCAGTTAGTAAATCACACGCCTATCGATCTCTCAATCGTACCTCTGTCGGACAGCACATAACCAGCCATTTGCACCCCTGATAAAGAGCTCAGACATTGAACTCCCCACAGTAAATCTTTGCAAACTAACTTTTTAATTCCAAAATCGATCGGCGTTTAAACGGTGCATTATTTCACGAGGTGCGCCCGCTGTATTAAAAGTAATACCCTGATGCGTTTGGCCTTAATGCATGGAGGTCCATCCCTCCATCTCTGCCCTCATTACAAGCAGCCCTGATCGGGTCGGCACTCTGGGGCTGCAGCCTGGAGGGAAAGATCCAGTGGAGGGAAGCTTGGCTCCCCGGCTCTCTGCTGCTGCTGCTCTAGGCAGAGGGGCAGGGAATATTGAGGACGCCCGCGGGGACATCCAGCCACATGCTAATCAAACATTAGAATACCATCAGCTGGCCCGTTAACGAAACGCTAAGTGGGACAACTCATTTAAAAATGGAACCCAGAGGCTTTGGTAACAGGTTTGTCATCCATCATTTGTAACTGTCGGAGTAAGTTGCTGTTGAGTAACACTGCCAAAATGTAACTTCAATGTGCAAAACAAAGCTGTTCGGGACAGTTGGCACTAAGATGTGTTTCTGGGAGGCAGTTTTGACTGGGAAAAATTCCCAATACAATTTTGTGATCTATAAAATTCTGATGATGGTACGTTTCCTACCGCAGGAACAATGAACAATACAACAATACTCCTTATAAAAAGTATTGGATTTCAGGACTGGATATTTCAGTGTCTCCAGCTAGGAAAGCGGGGCTTTGGTGAACAAAGGAATGATAACACCTATTCCCAATAAGCTGAGGAACAACAACCAAAGACACATCGAGGACATCCAAGACAAAGTCTCAGTGTTGAACTGCACAGGTCATGTGAGTCATACGAAGACACTCCTGAATGCAGCAGGGTCCCTATAGGGAAGAAAACGACAGTGACACAGGGTCATTGTAATTCTGGTGCCCACACACAAAAACAGATATATCAATTAAAAAGAATAAATCAAAAGAAGCCAGACAAGCAGTGGCACCAAAATGGCCATTTATTTTCATTAGGGTATATGGGGCTTCAGGTAAGAGCAGGATCTCAGGATGAATAGAGGTATTCAAATGAATCAGAAAGGATCATAGTCTCCTGGGAAGCCAATCAATAGCTGCAAATCAATAATCAATAGGCCACTCACACCAATATACTAACTGCTGACACCAAGATCTCACAATTAAAATGAAAACTGGGAGAGGAGTGGCGTAAGACTATGATTTATCTTGTGGCGCAAATGTCATTTAGAAAAAAAGAAGTCAATAGATAAAACCTAAGTGTGGCTGGCTCAGGTGGCAGGCAGTTCTGCATTTCAACAGGGCCAGCATCCCAAAGTCTTACTGCCTATTCACATGGCCACAAAAAGACCAATGACATGGAACCCACTACACTCCACATCCCTGTTTGTTGCTCTCTACATGACAGCTTGTATTAATACAGTAATATTTCACCCAACGCAAGGCACAAGATTTGATGTTTATTCTTTAATAATATGACTAAAACTCATTTCTCCCAAGGGTACATTAAAACAAAGAAAAAGCATTGACACATGAAAACTCCGTGGTAAGAATTTATCATTGGAATAGGTTACTCAAAAGAAATTAAAACATACTAAATTTAACAGCGACGAGCAAGGTGTTATTATTTAAGTTACGGTGATAATTCTGTGATAATTCTGACTATCGATGCCGTTATAGAGACCGATAATGATCTCCACCTTGACTGTTTCAGGCTGATGCACCATAGAACAATATTGATGAAGTTTATGCAAGTCTGGACAGTTTGAGGTTTGGGTCGTATGGAGCAACAAGGACTGATCAGCCATCTCACTGGAGGATGGATTTGAGCAGCTTGGGGAGATGGATTCAGGCTTGTACTGTCCGACGGGACACATCAGAGCACCACTCGTCAATCCCCCACTCTCCCCCGTTCATTTGGGAGTATGATTTATACTTTTTGAAGTGAAGGGTCTTGAATTCTAGAAAGGAATTAAGAGGCTTCCCCTGAGTCCGGCATTCAAATGAGAGCATGGCAGGGATATGAGGGCTTTTTAATAGATAGAAATTAGTATTCACAATGCCTCAAACGGGAATCTGAAGGAACCTTTCAGGTGGAGAAGAAAGGGCCAGTTAAGAAAAGAAAGCTCTAAGAAGTTTGGCCTTTTCATAGCAGTCGTGTTTTTGCCCATCATCAAGGAACGGTGGAGGGCTTTCAGAAATCGCCCAGGAGAGAACGACAGAGTTTGAAACAGAATTAAGAATGCTCTGTAAATAGGCACTGTGGAACTGGAAACAATGCGAGGAAGAGTCACAGACTGATGGCTGTTCAGCTCCCCAACAATCCCCACACAGATCCAACAGTACAGGGTCTGACTTGGAGCTAGAGACTTTGAGCAGAAACTTTCTTGCTAAACTTTTGAATTTATTTATATTTTCAACATTTTCAGAAACACTGCAATTCAAGTTCCCACATGAATATATTCTATGTCTGAGAAATAACTTTTATTATTTAGCGGTGTGGTATATCAAACTGCAGCTAGCCATTGTATACAGCAAAGGTCAGTGTGTCCAATGAACCTGAAGGAGCTTCAGCCAACGGAGGCAGTGATGAGATTGCAGCTAATATCACACAGGCCAGAGAAGAGTTTCTACAGCCTCATCCATGTCTTCAGCCCTACATGACCTTCTCATCCCATCCACTCTAAAGACCAGAAAAGGCCACGGCAACAGCACAACGTTACCATGTCACCCCAGCAGCAGGATTGGGCGTCCTTCACACAGAGCCTGGAGGTCACAAGGTCACATCTGGAGCTCCTGACTCGGAGCAGTTGGTCAATGTTCTCACCTCCACACACATTGAACGCACGCGTCTCTGAGGCACAAACTTTGATTTGCAATGTATAGGTGAGACGACAACCTGTGTTTAGTGACTGGTTCATTTCAGAGAATTAGCCATGTCGGCCAATATATTGAGCTTCAGAATAAACGGCTAAACGGCTCCAGTAGGCCCAGGAGAGGCTTAGGCTAACTACGCTGCCGATAATGAGTGCTGTGCGCTGCTCCTACCTGGTTTTACAGATAGAAGAGGAGCATCTCCGATGGGAGCTTTCTTGCATCATGTCAACGGGATAAACCGCTAACGGACACAGAGGGTTGAACTGGAACACAATTCAGGAGTTAGTTCGTCCAGACACCAAACACAGGGGGAGATAAAAATGTTTTATTCATCGTTTACAATAATGTACCTGGCTCCGGTCTCGTTTTCCAATGGAAGGCAGCCATTGGTAGGGGTCCTGAGAGAAATGCTTCATCCTCTCCACAGACACTGACAAACTGTTGTCCTGCAACACACAATTTGGTGGACCAGAAAATCAGTATCACATAACTTTGTAGAAAACAAGTTTTAAATCTAGTATCTAGTCTAGTATCCTTAAGCCGGGCAACGAGTTGCAATCACCTTGCTTGGCAGCCTCCTCCGGCCTTTCCTGATACAGCGGGCCGCCACACCAGGCAACCGGTTCAGACGGGCATGGTACCCTGCAACAACAAGCCACACCTGGTTAGACAATAAGAACCGGACAGCCTGGAGAGACTGACTCATTCCGTGGGTGGCATTCACAACGGAAAGTCCTCTGGAGCTCGTCACCTCTCTGACTGGGCCGGGCGGGCTGGAGGAAGGTCGGAGGAGCGGAGTCTGGTACCTCCATCACTGGAGGAATGTCTGAGTCCCAGCCGGGCAGCAGACTGGGACAGCCCACCCCCCCCACTCCACACTCCCCCTCGAAGAACCAGTCACTCTGTTCATCGTCACCTATAGCACGGACAGGGAAAACACCCCGAATTACAATGTGCCAATTCCATAACCCTTCGATATGATCGTTAATGCCATAAAACCAGATAGAATAAGAGTATTCACGAATGGGCTGCCTTCATTTAGAATTTGGCACTGTGCACTTTGCCATGGAATGAAGAGCTGACTGCACAAGGGTCCCTTTCCTACTCGGTCTGCTTCAATCCTCTCTATCTGCTGACAGCCCCTCCAGCACCGCCACTACTGAGGAGACAGACAGACAGTAGACCACTCTGGTCCCCAGACACCGGTCTCTCCACAGACCTGTCAGTCACCAGGGCGCATGACGGAGCCATGCCTCTCACAGTCAAGGTGTAGTGACAACTGTTAAATCAGGGGCCGCCTCTCACCACCATGGCTAATGAGATTAGCGGAGGCTTCAGCGCTCATTAACGCGACATGACAACGCCTTATTAGAGCCGCCTGGGTGCCCGGCAACCAGCCCATTGTATCGGAACCTGCTCTGTCTAGCCCCAGGCATTCTGTAGAACGACACAGTCCAGTCGCCGTCCTGAACCTTCCGAAAGTACTGGAACTAAAACGCTTATTTATTGGCTGTGTTTCGTTATTGTTTTTCTATCTAGTAACTAGTATTGTAAACTTGCATTTAATTACATTTTCACATCCTGTGGTGTTGTGATGTCACAAGTAGTAAATCAATGTTTTCCTGAAAATGCTTACCTTGTCTTCCCTCGTCGTTGGTGAATAGGCCGGGATCACTGCTGCATACACTGCTAGTCTCACTGCAAGACCAAGAATAAGAAAAGGGTCAACATGCAGTTGATATTATTGAAAAGGCAGAAGAAAGCCTTTTTGTAGTGATAATAATCATATGTAACCCTCCCAAAAAAACTATCCATATTGTAATGGATCATTTGTAAATTAGTGGGTTTTAGGGTCAAAGAAGGGTGTACATTTGAAAAAGGAACAATGAAAAGCAAAAGCTAAAAAAAAGGTTAACATTTAACATGTAACGTTCAATAACCAGATAATACATAGGTTCTGAGCTAGAGGTCGACAGAAACATACAGTTTCATGAAAAGCCAAGGGCCGCTCTCCCGACTGGTTGCCATGCCCAACACAAAGGACTGATGGAAGCCACTGAGTGACATGCACAATCTAATTGAATATCCTCCGCTGTCAGCTCTAATCTAATCTGTGGTGGGTTCTGGAGGATGACAGGAGCACAGTAGATTTCCCTGCCTTCCCCTCCGTCTGTGAGCAGGACCTGCGGATGTGCCTCCATGAACAACTGTCCAGCATCTGCTGTGAAGGCTGCCCCGGCCCAGAACTGCTCCATGGTTGGCCCTCTCCATGCCCCCAGGCAGTGCCCGTATCACCCCTCCACTCCGAAACTCTGCTCCTTACACCACCCTGGGTCTCTCTGCCTCTGTCACACCTCGGCCTCTCTGGGCTCAGAGCAAGACGGAGCTGCCAAGGTCACACGAGATTAAGGGCTCCAATGAATACTTGTTTTACAGAAAAAAAAACAAGCAGACAGACGTGTAGAGTGGATTTTGAACTATGGGCCAAAGGGGAAGATTAAGACGTGTTTTCTTTGTTGTGCATCGTCATTTTTAGACCATTAAACACAAATAGCTACAGATGGACTGAAGTGGCTCACAGAGTGCCAGGTTGCCATGGACAGACGTCCCAGCTCAGTCCTCTGACGTAGGAAGTCTGACGGTGTGGTTAGCATTGCCTTTAGCTTTGTGGTGGTCAGCACTGACCTTGGTGACAAAGGCGAGGGACCAGTGGGGGGAGATATGCGCTGATATGGTGCTTTGCCATATTGCCCAGACGTGGCGGTGACGGCCGGCTCAGTCTGGGCCGCCGCCAGATGGTCCGGTAACGTCTCCCCTCACAGGCCCAAAAGGCAGATGTGAGAGGGACCAGGCCTCTCCAGGGAACGTGGAAGACGTCTGGCTTGGCCAAGCACTCCTGAACCCTCCCTCCCCTCCTCACCCTTTCCCCAGACCTTGGTTCCTCAGGCTTCTCCTCAGATGTCCTCCACCACTGGACACCCGGCTGAGCATCTGGAGCACACTGTTCTCTCTTCAACAGCAGTAGAGGTCATACCTCTTTGCCTTGCGTATTCATGACTTTCTATAGTAGCCCCTGTTATAAACGCTAATGGTCCTTTCAGGACAATGGCTTCTTAGCCAATATCTGTCTCTCTGTGTCCACCTCTCCGTCTCTCTCTGTCTCCCTCTGTCACCCTCCGTCTCCCTGTCTCTGTCTCCCTCTCCATCTCCATCATATACTGAACTTAAGTGGCATATCCAGAGGACAGGTTACAAATCTACAATAGTAATCTCCTTGGCTCCCAGTTCTCTTTCTTTATAATTCCAGAATATTTACAATTTTGCCTTCTTGACAAAAATATGTGGCTCAACAGCTTTGAAACGTTTTCTTCCAATAGGGGGATTTGGTTAAAAGTTTGAAAAAGATCACAAGAATAAACAATTAATTAGAACCACACATTAAGTATTTATACGTATTAAAGGTGTAATGTGATGTCACTGGGAGCAACCCAGAGCCATTGTGAAACAGTTTCCATTAAGTACTGCCTAATTAATGCCATGAATAATTGAGGACACCATTTTTCTTGGGACCAGTAGAAACACCTCTCTCTTTCATCCCTCCTTTATGACCTTTGTCAGGAAAAGCTGACAAACATTTAAGACTAAGTTAAATAAAAAAAACACCTACAAGTGCAATTCTGCAACAGTGCTGTCAGACAAATAGTGTATCACTATGAACTGATCTGATAACATTCCCTAAATATTTTTCAGCAATAAAGCTTGGATTTTATTACATTGTTCCTGAAAAATTTATTCTGGAACACTCATCTAACAATTATTTACAAAAACAAATTCAGAATGGTTCTAATAATAAACATACATAAAAATCATCCAGGAATAAACAGATAATGATGTTGACATTATTACTGCCAGCAAAGAAGAAACATTCCTGCATGACTAAAGTTATTCTGTAATTCTATGACATGATGGTCCACAAACGTTCTAAAACCATACTCCACATTTTTTAAATATTGCTCAATATTGAAATATTCAGTGCGCTAATATTGATGTTGTAATGGATTTCCCTTTGCAATTATGCAATTCAAACTATACACCATAAACAGGGGACGACCTAAGGACATCCTGTGACATTCCCATTAGGTCACTTAAAGGTTTTTGTCATTATGTCATCAAGGGGTCATCAAAGAGGCATTGCATGATGGTCCCAGGTTAAGATTTGCTGTGGGGCCTTTGTCCACAGTTAAGTTCCCAGGAATTAAAAAAAAAAAGGGGCCTCATTAATTTATGTATATAAAGTATGAAAAAGCCTTATTTACAAATGGAATTTAGAATAGTCATATGCATGGAAAAGGTGTGATTAATCAAACAGTCATAACCACACCGCAAGAAGAACGCTGCTGATGAATAACAATTGATAATAGCCTCAGGAGACTCACCACAAACTTTCCTATTTGTATTTTAAAATGCCCTTAATTAACCATAAAAAGAAAAAAAATCCTCTCTGTTGGAAAAATAAATTGCACAGAATACAAAAATGCAACCAACTAATCAAAGGCAAGATTGTTCAGAGATTAAAACAGAGGTGTATCTGCTAGTGCCACATGTTGAGTTCATACAAAATTATTCATTTGGCTAGCTCAGATGTTGCTCCTTCATCAGTACAAGTAGAAACATTCCTAAAGAGAGGACAACTAGGACAATTCAAGTATCTTTGGCGTTGGCCAAATATGTTGTGTTTCCAGACAGTATATTCAAAAACAACCAATAGGCATTCCATCCTCAATAACTCCCTCATGTTGCTTAGGTACTAATGTCCTCAATATGGCTCTGCAGAATGAACTAGTCATGTGTTCCACCCACCATCACTTCCAACAGCATATTTTATGTTTTACATAACACAATTTAAAATTACAAGAGAGGAAGGATGCTGTGGTCACATACTGGTCTTGGGATAGTGCTTTCATATAAGCGGCAAAGAGCAAAACCCCCTTTCTGTTCCAGAGACTGCATATAAAATGTTTTTGTTATCTTGCTCCAAACATAAATGTTTAAGGAATCTTTTAGTTTAGTGCAACTAATGGCCACCCATATCTACTTTCACCCAATGGTACTCAGCTCACATTTCTGTTGATAGAATGGCTCATGGGGATCACAAAACTACTCATTCTCATGACAGTCCTTTGGAGTGAGTGGCTCCATCTGTTTGGTCAGGGCTATTGTTTTTGTGACAAGAAGTTTTAGAAAATTGAAACTGACAACTCCTGATGAACATCACAGCAAGATATTGTGTTGACCAGCATATTAACACTGCTTTGTCCTTTCAGATTTGTCCTTTCAGTAACATATTTTAAGATGTAGCTTCTGTGTAAACTTTGTCTCTTCCATAACTTGACCCTTAGCAAAAACAAAGTAAAACTCTGTATTCTGGCATTGTGTCATAGTGCTGGAAGGACACGGGCGCAGAGACGGTGTGGATGTAGAAATCCATGTTTTTAATGAACCAGGTAACAAAAGAAACAAACATACGAACTCAAAGCAGACACGATGACTGGGTGTTGTAGCCTACGGCTGACAAACCAAAATAAACCACAACTACGTGCACAAACATTCAACATAAGTAGGTTCCCCAATT